>CM033644.1:177753415-177779603 GCA_019512145.1 Engystomops pustulosus
TTCCCAAACATTTTTCAAACCAGAGGACAGGTAGGTGGCCCTCCAGTAAAATGGGATAGATTGAGTGCCTGTATGTGCAGTCCCAAAAATGTTTCAAACCAAGGAGCAGGTGGGGGGCCCTCCAGTAAAATGGAATAGATTGAGTGCCTGTATGTGGCAGTCCCAAAAATTGTTCAAACCAGAGGAGCAGGTAGGTGGCCCTGCAGTAAAATGGAATAGATTGAGTGCCTGTATGTGGCAGTCCCAAAATTGTTCAAACCAGAGGACGGTAGGTGGCCTGCAGTAAAATGGAATAGATTGAGTGCCTGTATGGCAGTCCCAAAATGTTTCAAACCAAGGAGCAGTAGGTGGCCCTCCAGTAAATGGAAAGATTGAGTGCCTGTATGTGGCAGTCCCAAAAATTGTTCAACCAGAGGAGCAGGTAGTGGCCCTCCAGTAAAATGGAATAGATTGAGTGCCTGTATGTGGCAGTCCCAAAATTGTTCAAACCAGAGAGCAGGTAGGTGGCCCTGCATTAAAATGGAATAGATTGAGTGCCTGTATGGGCAGTCCCAAAAATTGTTCAAACCAAGGAGCAGGTAGGTGGCCCTGCAGTAAAATGGAATAGATTGAGTGCCTGTATGTGGCATTCCCAAAAATGTTTCAAACCGAGGAGCAGGTAGGTGGCCCTGCAGTAAAATGGAATAGATTAGTGCCTGTATTGGCAGTCCCAAAAATTGTTCAACCAAGGAGCAGGTAGGTGGCCCTGCAGTAAAATGGAATAGATTGAGTGCCTGTATGTGGCAGTCCCAAAAATGTTTCAAACGCAGGGAGCAGGTAGGTGGCCCTCCAGTAAAATGGAATAGATTGAGTGCCTGTATGTGGCAGTCCCAAAAATTGTTCAAACCAGAGGAGCAGGTAGGTGGCCCTGCAGTAAAATGGAATAGATTGAGTGCCTGTATGTGGCACTCCAAAAATTGTTTCAAACACGAGGACCGGGTAGGTGGCCCTCCAGAAAAATTAATGCATGAAGTACTATAGCAAGAGCCAGTGGGCCCTGTCAAAAAATAGCCAGTTTCCTCTGCTTTACTGTACAAAGAGGAGGAGAAGAGAAAATGAGGAGGAGAGGAGGAGTGGATCAATTATTCAGGTTGAGCTTCCTTCACCTGGTGGAGATTGGAAATTCTGAGAAATCCAGCCTTTATTCATTTTAATAAGCGTCAGCCTGTCAGCGCTGTCAGTCGACAGGCGTGTACGCTTATCGGTGTGTATGCCACCAGCTGCACTGAAAACCCGCTTGGACAAGACGCTAGCGGCAGGGCAGGCAAAACCTCCAAGGCGTACAGCGCCAGTTCGTGCCACAATGTCCAGCTTTGAAACCCAGTAGTTGTAGGGAGCTGGTGATCATTTAGGACGATGGTATGGTCAGCTACGTACTCCCGGCCTTTGAGACCTGGACCGAGGTAGGCCCCGCAATTCTCTGCGTCGGCAGTATATGACCAGCCCCAGGGTCAGACTCGGTCCCAGCCTGCACCAAGTTAAGTGTAGTAGCGTTCTTATAAGTTTGGGATATGGCGGGTGAGGGGAATGTAAACAGATGCGCAAGAAGCGCATGATGCGCATGGAGCTGGCGTTCCGCTGCCAGGCGAGCTTTCGCCAATCCAAGCCCCTGTCTCTAGGCTACTCCCCAAACAGCACTTCTAAGAACCTTTTGTATAAGATCAAGTGTAGTAGCGTTCTTATAAGTTTAGGATATGCCGGGTGAGGGGAATGTAAACAGATGCGCAAGAAGCGCTGAAATAATATCCCTAAATGGTAAAAGTTTGCCAGTATATTTTGTGGATAACACAGCAGGGTGGCGACAAAGTTAACAACTTTGATGTGGAATCCATGAAAACAACCCAAATTTCTGCCTGACACACCTCGTTTGATAAGGGGACGATGTATGGAGGCAGCTATATGGACGACTTTTGGAGGTAGCAATGGAGACAACGTGTGGAGGCTGCTATGGAGACAATTTAATTTGGATAGTGCCTGTATGTGGCAGTCCCAAAGTGCACTTTATATTTTCGTGTTGCCATCGTTTCTCCGGCTTGTCCGTGTATTTTTATGTCAGCACTTTTTATTTCTCGGCTGTGTGCCATCTGTGCGGCGTAATCCGTGTCTTATTGTGCACAGTATAATATTTGTGTTTGTGGCCTGTGACGGCTTTACTCTGTGGTTTTGGTCTACAAATTTTTTCTGTGCGCCATCTGTAGGTGCCGTCTATTCTCCTTGGTGGTTTGTTGTGTGGCATCAATTTTTGTCTCATTGTTTCCCATCTGTGACGGTCCTGGGTCCGTAGTAGTTTGGTTGAACCACCATTGTTCATTTACTTTTTCTTTTGCTGTGCCATCTGGTGCGGGTTTAACTGTGTGTGGTATTTAGTGTGTGCCTCGCGAGACGCTAGTTGGGGTCGCACCTACACCTTATTGTTTGTGTAGGTATGCTTATTTTTTTGTGTGCAATGTCTCAGAAGATGTACACCGTGTTGGAGCAGAATCAACATAGCTTGACCCTCTATCTCACCTGAGATAAACTAGAGGGATTGATTGGTCCCTTTTTAACCTATCATCATCCGCCTGCTCATCTCCAAGACCATTGACGGACCCCCCAATGTCGGGGCACCATAGGGTTCCTGTTCCTGGTGATTGTCCTCTGCGATTGAAGTGCCATGAGCGACTGTAGCTATTGAAGTGAATACACCTTGGGCTGCTCATCCTTCAATGACCCCCAAACTTGTAGTCCCCCACCCAACATCAATTTCTAGCCTCTTAGATAAGTTGAAAGATTGCTTCGGAATTTTACCTCAGATATAATCCTGGAATTTTTATATTATCCATGTTTGTTTAACCCCTTACTTTGTACTATCACACGCGCAGCTTAAACATCATGCACATGCCCGTCACCTTCCTTCCTTTCTAAGCCCCTGCATGTGGCGACCACTACCTGTAGATACTTACTGCCCCATATCGACGTGGGGATTGCTGAGACCTAAGAGCAAACGCTCCCTGATTTGTGTGTGAGCACCTTGGGTTCCCAAGAAGGAGAGGGGGCAAAGATGAAATATATGAATAATTCTTCAGTACAATGGGCCTAGTTCCCTTAATGCATTATTTGGGGGACAGTGAGAGTATTACCTTTGTGCTTCATCTAAGATGTTGAAATGAAATAAAATAAAATCATGGCATCTAGCAATTTCCGCTGCTGACAAGGATATGATTATCTGGATTATCTATTTCAGCCCAAAATAGAGCTTAAAAGAGCATCCAGAACCACGAGAAGATATGTTAAAAACGGGAAACCATGTTGTGAATAAAGAATCTGACTGCATACACTGACTCTGAGAGGCTACATGAAAAAAATTGAGAGCATGTATAAGTTGGATCCCTCGATTTACACCTCTTAGACACGAGCTCTAGAACATGTTACCCTTCACACTCTGTGGACAGATTATCCCGCGGAGAGCTATGAAGGTGTATGAAGAGGCCTCATGGGCTAAGCCATCATAGAGAGCATGGGCTTCTGCTTCATATTGCTTGCACCATTCGTGGGTGGCATTTATAAGATGGCGGTGCATGGGTGCTAATTAGAGATGAGCGAGCACTAAAATGCTCGGGTGCTCGTTATTCGAGAACGCCTTTTCCAATGCTCGAGTGCTCGTCTCGAATAACGAGCCCCCATTGAAGTCAAGGTAGAACCCCAGCATTTTTTTTTAATAAAACTGAATATAAAAGAACATGCAAGAAAAAAAACTTCCAGATGTTGCAGATTGTTTTACGTGTAAGAACACATTAACGACTATTCTTCACTTTGCAGGGTTTTCGCGCGTGTCTCCACTAAGTTAGAGTGTGCACGAACATCTGGAATGTGACAGAATCGTGTTCTTTCATGTGCTCTGCACTAAAATGCTCCCTGTGTTCACTGTTTTTAATGTTTTAATTCTATCTTCACATTGCAGGTGTGCGCGCGTGTCTCCCGAAAGTTTGAGCATACGCGCGCACAGCTTTCAAAGTGACTAATAGAATTAAAAACATGAAAAACAGTGAATACAGGACCATTTAAGTGTCAGACACATTGAAAGACAATATTCTTCACATCCCGATGTTCCGAACACTCTCCGAACGCTCAGCGGTAGACACTGCGCGTAACAACCTGAAAGTGAAGCATAGTGTTATTGTCAATGTGTTCTTACAAGTAAAACATCTGGCAAACAATGTGTAATATTTTTTTTTTACAATAAAAAATACCTTTTATTCAATTTATTTTATTAATTTACTGCTCGCTCTCAATTCAATCCGGGAGATACTCTCGATAACGGCCTGTCCCCCACCGAGTATCTATACTCACCGAGCAGTATACTCGACGAGTATACATTCGCGCATATCTAGTGCTAATTCTTAGTTGAGATTGCCACTCCCCCGAATGTCGTTGGTGGGCGACAATCAGTTGCCATGACAGCCTTCATCAGACCCGAGACTGCATGTTTTCAGCCACTGGCTCATTGTAATGAATCCTATGTAAAAACCCCATATACTGCAATATAGTAGAACAATCAGATCATCTAGTGTTAATGTACCCTAGAGGGTCTAAGAAATAGTGAAAAACAAATTAAAAAAGTATACCAAAGTATAAAAAATTTATTATCGTCAGTAAATGGCTTATTATTATTTTTTTTTTTTACAAATTTGTTTAACTTCTGAAAATGTATTAAAACACCTAATAAACCTATATAAATTTGGTATGCAACACCGTGATCAAAATGACCCAACTAATAAGGAGAGGGTGTCATTTGGAGTGCCACGGTGAAGCCGTAAAAATTAGCCCAACAAGAGTGATGCAAATGCGTTTTTTCCACTTTCCACATTTGGAAAGTTTTCAAAGCTTCCCAGTTTCCCGCAGGGAAATAATAAATTCACAGAGAACTAAATTTGTTATGCACAAATAAGCCCTCACTCACTCTGTACATGAAAAAATGCAAAAGATATGGATTTTTTGAAGGTGAGAGCGGAATGACTAAAAAACCCTGTGGTTGATTTAAAAATTTCAAACTAGCTGGGTACATCTCCCTTGAAGACTATGTTAATCTCTGCTGGGTCCTAATGTGGCTCCATGGCCGATCAATTCATATCTGGTGGGATGGTCCGTTAATTAAAGAATTTTGGGACTATGTGTTTTACCTTAACCATACTTCACGCACTAGTACGTACTGCACGGGTCAGTGCTTGCATTTTCAGTGGCACCGGCCATCTGGAGGTCGAATGCCACTATCCTTGACATTATTATTGGGTTCTATCGATTGCCATGCAGCTTATAGTCTAATTTTTTGGGCAGTAATATAATATTAGCACTCAGACCCTGTCAACGGATAGAGTACCCTGGAGAGTGCTGAAATAATGTAACAAATTTGTACCACAGAATAACAGCCCATTACCCTCTGTAAATGTAAACTTATAAAAGTTGATTGCTTTTAGCCTAGGGGTCTTGCATGGGTTAATATCTAAGGTTGCCAACAATAACATAACTCCGAATTAGCTTTGCTAATATAGTTATTGAGGATCACCCTCCAAAATTGAGATGGGAAAACAAAATATTGGCAGCTACGCAAGCTAGCAAGTGAATCCCCAAGAAATAGCCATATTTACAAGGCTATGTACATATCGTCTTATTGAATTTTCTTTTCTCTGGGAGATAAAACCTCTTAGCCTATGACTTAAGGGGAAATGGAATGCTTGAAAGCATTTAGTATAAACAGGTATGAATGGAAATTAAAAGAATAGGGGAGATGAAAGATAAGGAGCTAATGGAGTAGACATGAAATAGGACCAACCTTTTTAGGCCTTTTCTAACCAGAAACTGGGACAGGACAGTGTCATGTCCTGTAAAATTATTTTATTTTGAAGATGTATGCATACCAGTGGGGAATGTTTAACTGTAAATTAAAAATTAAAAAAAAAGTTCAAATCACTTTTCAGTCCGCTAAAACAAACAAATAAAAAAAAAACAAACAACATAACATGAAGGTATTGCCAAGGCTTAAATTGTCAAATATAATCTGGTGTGGACTCCTTACATGGAAATAACGTTCAAGATGACCAAATTTTGCTATTTCACAAAACATATAACTTTGAAAGAAAAGCAATCAAAAGGTTTACACAGTCCCAAAATTAAACATCAGCTCACTTAGAAAAATTATACCTTACACTGTCCATACACCATGCATATGTACACGTTGTGGCATCAGAATAGGGCACAACAAGATTTTTTTCATTCAAAAAGCTTTGATGTTTAAAAATTGAATAAAACCTATAAAACCAGTAAATCCAATTGGCGGTTTGACTGTAGCCCGTGCCAAAGCCTACTAGGGGACCCCTGGGCCCCCAAACTAACCTCCACTAAACCTATAGCTATAAGGACCTTCACCCACTGAAATCTGGTACATCTGTTCCCTGCTCCAATCCACATATATACACAATAAACATTTCATTCCTTGAAGAATCCCCATAGGTCCGACACACAGATAACGCATGCAGATGGGTCATCCTCTAGACCCCTACTAATTCTAGTACCAATTAGTGATTTAAATTACAGACTTTAGGGGCTATAATATCCATAAATCCCAGGGCCAAGGCATTTCTTTAATCTGAGCCCTGATAAAACTTAGAATAATTTGCTATACTCATAATCGTTCTGACCCAGGAATAAGTAGACTTGTCATTTAGAGTGCTAGTGAAAGCCGTAAATATGGAGGCCCACAAGAAAAAAGGATCAATGAGTTATGTTTTGTTGATTTTCAACTTATGGTCTGTATCATGCTACTGCTGTTGTAAACACTGCATTTAAACATGTCATTGTCGGATCCATCAGATTTTTGGTTTGATACAGACCACCGAAGTGTACCCCTCAAATGTTTTCTTTTTAAACACAGCTTATATAGCACCAAATAACCCATCAAATGTTAATAGATGCAAATGTAAACGTTTGTGGACTGTATCACAAAGCCCCAAGATTGGTAAAACTTTTCTACTGACATTTTGGGATTTCTTTCTTATGGATGGAGATTTTTAAGGTTGAAATAGCCTTAACGCGTTTAGCCCCATTAAAGAAAAGTCTCTCAAATTATAACCCTCTAGTGATGTTTAACACGATTAAATATCATTTTAAACCTCATTAGTTTACAATTTTACTGATGTGTTTTTTGGCTTCTATAACTCAGGGATGTCCGTGCAAGTGTGGAACCATACGTTGTAACAGTAACACTTCTGCTGATATAATTTAGAAGGAAAAAGTCTGATATTAATAATGGAATGGGTTACCACTGTTTAAGAATATATACGAATAAGTGTTATAAAACACACAGTTTTACTCCCCTTAATTACTATTTAGATTTCCTCATCAACCCCATATGGTTTGAGGAGGACCTTTTAGACAAATAAAGACATTATATAACAGATTAATTTTGGGTCTGAAAAAGGGCGAGGCTGTATTGGAATATCTAATGGTACCCTTTCTCAAGGGTGTGATCACACTACCTTTGATTCCGTTTTTAGATTGGAGATCAATGGCAACGGGGCGGAAAAGTTACAGCCGGAGCGCCCTCAGGCCCCTTCCACACTCGTCGTTGCATTTCACGTCAGAGTTTGATCATGGTGCATCAGGGTTTTGGGTCAGTGAAAAACGCGCATTTTGCATCAGAGTGCAATCATTTTCAATTCAGAGTTTGTTCAGGTCTCAGTTTTTCGCGCGCGTTTTTCAATGCATTATCCCCCCCCCTCATGCCATTTCAAACGCGCTGTGTGCGTGAAAAAAATGCAATTCTGAAAAGACCCATTGGTTTAAATGGTCGAGTGCAAATGCAAGTTCTGAAAACGCAAGTTGAAAGTGGGGCCTCAGGATGAGGACTTATTTCGCACATGTTTATCTGTAGGTTTTATCGACATAGCAGCCAATTTTGTACTTTAAAAACAACAAGTACTTCCTACAGTTTGTTGAATAAAAAGAATAAGGGATTTTAGAAACATTAGAATACGTGGGTAAATGTGGGAGATATGAAATTCAAATGGGGCTTGTTATTTTAAATTTGGGATTAATATTATAAATAGTATGGAAAAGGAGAACTGTAAGTTACCCTAGTGGGGTGATCCTTCCTATATCCTAAATAGAAACATTTGTGAACAGACATGAAAGATAGAGGGATCCATAACTAATGATTTTTTAAGGGAAGGGAATCAAAGCTTGGGTACTATTAAGTGGGGAATTTTTCTTTGCTAGATAACCAATAAGTTTTAATTGTACAACTGAAGCATGACATTGACCCAATAAAGCAACATAAGTTTTATTGACAACTCCTCCCAATATTATTGAATGTAGTTCGTTAAGAAGGAGAAAAGAAGAGTCTTGGTTATGTTTTATATACCAGTGTCTTCAAAGTTTTAGTAAAAACTTGATATTTCAATAGAAGTAAGAGAAATGGAGGAAACAAGGACTACCTCACTAAGAATATTCACTGGAAAGGAATATTCTTAATATTAGTTATGTTGCAAAGACTGCTGACCAGTTGATGAGTTTTTGGTTTAATATTATTATAAATTTATGTAATTTACCCTAAATTCTTTTTCAATAATAGGTGAACCAATGATACATGCATACAAAAGCCCTGTTTACAGGGGAGATTCATCAGACGAATTATCTTATGGCTTCTTGGCGCAAAGCAGTGATAAATCTCCCACACGGCTGTATTTTTCTGGTTATACCTCTACTGGTACCTTTTTGCTTTTTACACTCATTGTACGTCTGACTTAGCTTTTGTATTTTGGACTTTCTCTTTTTGCAATCTTGAAAGTTTGGTGCCTTATCTGGCCATCTGTGTTTTGTTCTGGACCGCTCTTTTGTCTTCGGTGTTTAATTTGTTTGTGAAGTGTTGTTTTATATCTCACTTTGTCATAGAAGAAGCATACACCTTGACTTGGCTGAAGCTTAGGGTGGCCTCAGTGTCTTATAATCCGCTCAAAAGTATCATAAAAATGGGCTCATTTTGTCAAATCTGGGAGAAGACAGAAGCAGTTTATTAGTGTCTTTTAAGTTAGTGCTTGAAAGTGATGTAAAGTGAGTAGAATAATCATCAGAACTTAACAAAATGTTCCCATATGAGGTGACATATTGCTCTCCAGAGGCATCCAGGTTGTTCCCTTGACCATGTTCCAATATGAGTTCATTACAAACATCTTGTGTCGGAAGTTCCATAGTCTCAACTGCTCGCACAAAAGCGATGCTATAGAGCTATATAGACAATGAATTGGCGATGCTATATATCTGCTAAGTCTTATCTGCAAGTCAATATTCCCTTATTGATTGCTATTCCACTTGGCCACAGGACTCTATTCTACTAGTCAAAGGTTATTAATTATTATAATAATACTAATAATTCCGTTATTTATATAGCACTCACTGATTACGCAGCGCTACAACAACAGCTTGCCAAATCAGTTTTAAAAACCTCTTTATCATATCCTGTGATGTCACTGTAAAAATAACAATGGTTAAGGTAGTATGCAATAGGGATATTTAGTTAACAAAAATGCAGTCCCAAGCATATTTTACTCCCTTAGGTAACAACATATGTACACTTCTTCCTCTTTCAATGGAATATGTTTTTTATGGAAAAGCACTGTGGCACATATTGGTTATTAAAAGCAATGATGCTTTGGCCTTATACTACAAATTGCCTTCAAAAGGCCTAAATCTGTGCACATAAATATTTCAGATCAGAAAAGTATATGATGCATTCGAATTAGGCAATTGCACTTGTGGTATGATCCAATGTCAATGATTAACTGGTCATTGAGAGGTTAAATAGAATGAGCGAACACTAAAATGCTCGGTACTCGTTATTCGAGACAACTTTTCCCGATCTCGAGTGCTCTCTGAATAAACGAACCCCTTGAAGTCAATGGGAACTCAGCATGTTTTTTCAAGGGGACCAAGCGCTCCTGCAACCAGGGGAAGCGTGCGCAACACTGGAACCTCAAAAAGTATGAACACCGGAAATTGGACAGGAAACAGCAGGGGCACATGCATGATGCCTCTGGCTGCTGAATCGCCACATTATGCCAAATTATGGGCACACATGGCCATGACAGAGGTGACATCAATGAGCTAGATAGCATCTAAAACACCATAAATTGACCCTGGACACTATAGGGGACGGCATGCATAGGCAGCGGCAGCAGGCTCAAGATGTATGGCGACATACACCTAATGGACTCAGGCTTCAACCAATGGTGTGCAGAGAGAACCCAGGATTTGAGCAAAAGCGCTCAATAATAGGGTACAATGATAAAAGTGTTCCATGTATTATTTGTGGATTACACAGCAGGGTGGCGACAAAGTTAACATGGAACCATGAAAACAACCCAAAATTCTGCCTGACACAGCTCGTTTGATACGGGGACCCCATGTATGCTTACAGTTCACTGCCATTCGCGCACTGGCTGCCAGTCCTCACGTTCGAATAACAGTTTAAAATAAAATAAACCCTCATCCATAAAGCTCTGTTAAAATGCTGCCCCCCACTACCTCTCTCTTCTTAGCTCATTCTATATCGCCCAACCCGCTTCTTAATTCCCCCAGTGAGCTTATATTAACCTCTACCTAGTGCGACCTCCCACTTCCTCGTCTCCAAGAACTTCTCAGAGTTCTCTAAGCTGCACAATTCATGGAAGCTCCTTCCCCGACTATCAGACTATACCTAACCTCACAAAGTGTCCAAATGTGCTCTTAAACCCATTTCTTTAGGCACTATACACTCATAACTGCATGAGTTTTAAACTCTTCTACTAACCCGGCCTGTGTCGGTCCTCCCATCTGTTATCCAGCAACCAACAGGCACCAGAACTTCTCTTCCGCCCATTCACCCTGGACCTGGTATATAAGATGACGGCTGATGTTCAAGCGAAAGCAATTCCATTTATTATTTTTTTTCTATTCCCTACAGAAGAATGGCTTGACCATTAAATATTCTTTTACCCCTCGTGTTACCTACCCCATCATCTTCATAAACCGTAAGCTCTGCGAGCAGGGACCTCACTCCTGTTGTTCCTCCAAATGTTGTGCTCTGTTACATACATTTATTTGTTTTCCTAGAGTGTAAATGCGCTACAGACTATGATGACGCTATATAAATAAAGATTATTATTATTTGATTATGGAGGCAGTGAACTAGTCGTAGATTAAAGTGCGCAACGATGTGAGTTGGAATCTTGGATGGAGCTGGCGCGGTTCACCAGGCGAGCTTTCGCCAATCCAAGCCCGTCGCGAGGCACTCCCCAACAGCACGTCTAAGAACTTTTGTATAAGATCAATGTATAGCGTGTCTTATCATTTTAGATATGGCGGGTGAGGGGAATGTAAACAGCATGCGCAAGAACGCTGAAATAATATCCCTAAATGGTAAAAGTTTGGCAAGTATCATTTTTTGTGATTACACACAGGGTGGCGACAAAGTTAACACTTTGATGTGGAATGCCCTGTATAGCTCTTGGGCGGTGTGCCTTTTACGCCTAGGCTCAGCAGTTTCATCATCATCAGCACCGCCTGCTGTCGCTTAGCGACGGCAAACTGCTTCTGTTCTAGAGCTACCGAGCTGATGGCGCCATGCCCATGGATGGTAATTCGAGGAAGGAGGTGGAGGAGGTGGGGTATGTATAGTAGGCCTTGTGAGACCTGGACCGAGGTAGGCCCCCCGCAATTCCTCGTCTGTCAGTATATGAAACCAGCCCTCAGGGTCAGACTCGTCCCAGCCCTGCCCAATTAGTTAGTTAGCGTTCTTCATAAGTTTGGGATATGGCGGGTGAGGGTAATGTACAGATGCGGGCAAGACGCATGATGCTCCATGTGAGCTGGCGCTCCGCTGCCAGGGAGCTTTCGCCAATCAAGCCCCGTGTCTCTAGGCTACCCCAAACAGCCACTTCTAGAACCTTTGTTGTATAAGATCAAAGTGTATAGCGTCTTATAGTTTTAGGTATGCGGTGAGGGGAATGTAAACAGATGCGCGAAGAATGCGCTGAAAATAATACCCTAAAATGGTAAAGTTTGCCAGTATATTTTTGTTGGGATAACACAGCAGGGTGGCGACAAGTTACAATTTGTATGTGAACCTGAAAACACCAAAGTTTCTTGCCTGACAACCCCTTTTGATAAAGGGACTATGTATGGAGGCGCTATTATGGACGAATCTTTTTGGAGTTAGCAATGGAGAACCAGTGTGGGAGGCGCCTGCTATGGAGACATTTAATTTGATCGTGCCGTATGTTGGCCGTCCCCCCCCCCAAACATTTTTTCAAACCAGATGAGCAGGTATGTGCCCTCCAGTAAAATGGAATAGATTGAGTGCCTGTATGTGGCAGTCCCAAAAATTGTTCAAACCAGAGGAGCAGGTAGGTGGCCCTGCAGTAAAATGGAATAGATTGAGTGCCTGTATGTGGCACTCACAAAAATTGTTTCAAACAGAGGACCGGGTAGGTGGCCCTCCAGAAAAATTAAATGCATGAAGTACTATAGCAAGAGCCAGTGGGCCCTGTCAAAAAATAGCCATTTTCCTCTGCTTTACTGTACAAAGAGGAGGAGAAGGAGGAAAATGAGGAGGAGGAGGAGGAGTGGATCAATTATTCAGGTTGAGCTTCCTTCACCTGGTGGAGATTGGAAATTCTGAGAAATCCAGCCTTTATTCATTTTAATAAGCGTCAGCCTGTCAGCGCTGTCAGTCGACAGGCGTGTACGCTTATCGGTGATGATGCCACCAGCTGCACTGAAAACCCGCTCGGACAACACGCTAGCGGCAGGGCAGGCAAGAACCTCCAAGGCGTACAGCGCCAGTTCGTGCCACATGTCCAGCTTTGAAACCCAGTAGTTGTAGGGAGCTGTGTGATCATTTAGGACGATGGTATGGTCAGCTACGTACTCCCTCACCATCTTTCTGTAAAGATCAGCCCTACTCTGCCGAGACTGGGGACAGGTGACAGTGTCTTGCTGGGGTGACATAAAACTGGCAAAGGCCTTGTAAAGCGTACCCCTGCCAGTGCTGGACAAGCTGCCTGGTCGCCTACTCTCCCTCGCTACTTGTCCCGCAGAAGTACGCCCTCTGCCGCTAGCGCTGTCAGAAGGGAAATACTGTTTCAGCTTGTGCACCAGAGCCTGCTGGTATTCATGCATTCTCACACTCCTTTCCTCTCCAGGGATGAGAGTGGAAAGATTTTGCTTGTACCGTGGGTCCAGGAGAGTGAATACCCAGTAATCGGTGCTGGAATAAATTCTTTGAACGCGAGGGTCACGGGATAGGCAGCCTAGCATGAAATCTGCCATATGCGCCAGAGTCCCAACACGCAAGAATTCACTCCCCTCACTGGCCTGACTGTCCATTTCCTCCTCCTCCAACTCCTCTTCTTCTGCCCATACACGCTGAACAGTGAAGGACTGAGCAATGCTCCCCTCTTCTGTCTCGCCAACATTCTCCTCCTCTTCCTCCTCATCCTATCCACTTCCTCCGATATGCGCTGAGAAACAGACCTGAGGGTGCTTTGGCTATCAACAAGGGAATCTTCTTCCCCCTTCTCTTGTGACGAGCGCAAAGCTTCCGACTTCATGCTGACCAGAGAGTTTTTCAACAGGCTTAGCAGCGGGATGGTGAGGCTGATGATGGCGGCATTGCCGCTGACCATCTGTGTTGACTCCTCAAAGTTACTCAGCACCTGACAGATATCAGATATCCATGTCCACTCCTCATTGTAGACTTGAGGAAGCTGACTGACCTGACTACCAGTTCTGGTGGAAGTTGACATCTGGCAGTCTACAATTGCTCTGCGCTGCTGGTAAACTCTGGATAACATGGTTAATGTTGAATTCCACCTCGTGGGCACGTCGCACAACAGTCGGTGAACGGGCAGTTGGAGGCGGCGCTGTGCTGCCCTGAGAGTGGCAGCATCTGTGCTGGACTTCCTGCGGCGCACCTTTGTGAGCAAATCAGACAGATTGGGGTATGTTTGAGGAACCGCTGAACTATGAGATTTAACACATGGGCCAGGCATGGCACATGTGTCAGTCTGCCGAGTTGCAGAGCCGCCACCAGGTTACGCCCGTTGTCACACACAACCATGCCTGGCTTCAGGTTCAGCGGTGCCAGCCACAGATCAGTCTGCGCTGTGATGCCCTTTAATAGCTCTTGGGCAGTGTGCCTTTTATCACCTAGGCTCAGCAGTTTGAGCACCGCCTGCTGTCGCTAAGCGACGGCACTGCTGCTGTGCCTAGAGCTACCGACTGATGGCGCCATGCCCACGGATGGTAATTCGGAGGAGGAGGTGGAGGAGGGGTGGGAGGAGGAGGAGGCATAGTAGGCCTGAGAAACCTGGATCGAAGTAGGCCCCGCAATCCTCGACGTCGGCAGTACATGACCAGCCCCTGGGTCAGACTCGGTCCCAGCCTCAACCAAGTTAACCCAATGTGCCGTCAGCGATACATAGTGGCCCTGCCCGGCAGCACTCGTCCACGTGTCCGTGGTCAGGTGGACCTTGTCAGAAACGGTGTTGGTCAGGGCACGGATGATGTTGACTGACACGTGCTGGTGCAGGGCTGGGACGGCACATCGGGAAAAGTAGTGGCGGCTGGGGAGTGAATACCGAGGGGCGGCCGCCGCCATAAGGTTGCGAAAGGCCTCGGTCTCTACCAGCCCATAGGGCAGCATCTCCAGGCTAAGTAGTTTGGAGATGTGGACGTTGAGGGCTTGGGCGTGTGGGTGGGTTTCACTGTACTTCCTCTTGCGCTCCAGCGTCTGGGGTATGGAGAGCTGAACGCTGCGCATGGAGACATTGGTGGATGCTGTGGAGGATCGTGGAGGCGAAAGTGTGGTTTTCGCACGGGAGGTGTTTGGGTCGGGGTCCTGGAGGTGAACGGCCTTGGTTCCATTGAGTGGGGTGTTTAGCATTCATATGCCTGCGCATACTGGTGGTGGTTAAGCTGGTAATGGTGGAACCCCTGCTGATCCTGGTGTGGCACAGGTTGCACACCACAGTCCGTCGGTCATCTGGTGTTTCTTTAAAGAACCTCCAGACTTCCGAAAATCTAGCCCTCGCCACGGGAGCTTCTCTACGTGAAACATTTGGCGCTGATGCACCAGCTATGGCCCTGCCTCTCCCAACCTGTTCTCGTGGAGGACTCGGCTCCGTCTCAGAAGCACTGTGTTCACCCGGCCTATCAACCCAGCTTGGGTCTGTCACCTCATCATCCTCCGATCCCTCAGTCTGCTCCCCCCTCGGACTTCCTGCCCTGACAACAACTTCACCACTGTCTGCCAACCGTGTCTCCTCATCGTCTGACACCTCTTTACACATTTCTTCCACTACGTCAACAATGTCATCATCACCCACAGACTGCGACCGCTGGAAAACCTGGGAATCGGAGAAGAGCTCAGCAGCAACAGGACAAGTGGTTTGTGACTCTGGGAAGGGTCCAGAAAACAGTTGGTCAGAGTATGCCGGTTCAAATTTTCCTGGGAGGGGGCAGACTGGGGGGAAGGAGGCTGAGGTGGAGGAGCTGGAGGAGTGCTGATTTCGGTGACATGGGTGGACTGCGTGGAAGACTGACTGGTGGACAAATGGCTAGAAGCATTGTGCGCAATCCACAACATCACCTGTTCGCACTGTTCTGGCCTCAACAGTGCTCTACCACGAGTCCCAGTAACTTGAGACATGAACCTAGGGAGTGTAGCTCTGCGGCGTCCCCCTGCTCCCTCATCAGCAGGTGTTGTCTCACCCCGCCCAGGACCACGGCCTCTGACCCCTGCAGTAGTTGGACGCCCACGCCCTCGTCCTCTACCCTAGCCCTCGGGTTATATTAAACATTTTTAAATGAGGAGTTTATAACTTTATTTTTTTTTTTTTTTACTTTTTTTTTTTTTTTTGTTGTTTTTTTTTTTTTTTTTTTTGTTGTTTTTTGTTTTTTTGAGTTTTTAAAACCCAACAATGCTATCCTATGCTATGCTATTTTTAGCCAAGTATCAAAGGAAGCACAGTATATGCCAGATGAGATGACACTGAGTTATTGCCTAATAGAAATCCAACCCCTACTGAATTTGCCACTTCGGCCTTTGCTATGGATATGTGCGCCACTAAGCGCAGAACACAGCGGTCGCAAGTCCCACTACAAATTGCTCAGAATTGGCAAGTACATGCACTGCAGAAACTAAGCCACCAGCAGATCAACCAGAAATCAAATATATAGACGCGACTGTAGGCTCAAGATCAAGAAGCGTTTGTATTCTCCATGGCTATTTTCTAGCCAAGTATCAAAGGAAGCACAGTACTATGCGGATGAGATGACAATGAGTTATTGCCTAATAGAAATCCAACCCCTACTGAATTTGCCACTTCGGCCTTTGCTATGGATATGTGGCGCCACTAAGCGCAGAAAACAGCGGTCGCAAGTCCCACTACAAATTGCTCAGAATTGGCAAGTACATGCACTGCAGAAACTACAGCCACCAGCAGATCAACCAGAAATCAAATATATAGAACGCTACTGTAGGCTTCAAGAAGCTGTTTGTATTCTCCTATGGCTATTTCTAGCCAAGTATCAAAGGAAGCACAGTACTATGCCGTAGATGAGATGACACTGAGTTATTGCCTAATAGAAATCCAACCCCTACTGAATTTTGCCACTTCGGCCTTGCTATGGATATGTGCGCCACTAAGCGCAAGAACACAGCGGTCGCAAGTCTCACTACAAATTGCCTCAGAATTGGCAAGTACATGCACTGCAGAAAACTACAGCCACAGCAGATCAACCAGAAATCAAATATATAGAACGCTACTGTAGGCTTCAAGAAGCTGTTTGTATTCTCCTATGGCTATTTTCTAGCCAAGTATCAAAGGAAGCACAGTACTATGCCAGATGAGAGATGACACTGAGTATTGCTAATAGAAATCCAACCCCTACTGAATTTTGCCACTTCCCTTTGATGGATATGTGCGCCACTAAGCGAGCAGAACACAGCAATCGCAAGTCTCACTACAAATTGCTCAGATGGCAAGTACATGCACTGCAGAAGAAACTACAGCCACCAGCAGATACAACAGAAATCAAATATATAGAACGCTACTGTAGGCTTCAAGAAGCTGTTTGTATTCTCCTATGGCTATTTTCTAGCCAAGTATCAAAGGAAGCACAGTACTATGCAGATGAGATGACACTGAGTTATTGCTAATAGAAATCCAACCCCTAATAATTTTGCCATTCAGCCTTTGCTATGGATATGTGCGCCACTAAGCGCAGAACACAGCGGTCGCAAGTCTCACTACAAATTGCTCAGAATTGGCAAGTACATGCACTGCAGAAAACTACAGCCACAGCAGATCAACCAGAAATCAAATAATAGAACGCTACTGTAGGCTTCAAGAAGCTGTTTGTATTCTCCTATGGCTATTTTCTAGCCAAGTATCAAAGGAAGCACAGTACTATGCCAGATGAGATGACATGAGTTATTGCCTAATAGAAATCCAACCCCTACTGAATTTTTCCACTTCAGCCTTTGCTATGGATAGTGCGCCACTAAGCGCAGAACACAGCGGTCGCAAAGTCTCACTACAAATTGCTCAGAATTGGCAAGTACATGCACTGCAAAACTACAGCCACCAGCAGATCAACCAGAAATCAAATATATAGAACGCTACTGTAGGCTTCAAGAAGCGTTTGTATTCTCCTATGGATATTTCTGCCAAGTATCAAAGGAAGAACAGCCCTACTACTATGCCAGATGAGTATGACACTGAGTTATTGCCTAATAGAAATCCAACCCCTACTGAATTTTCCCACTTCGGTCTTTGCTATGGATATGTGTGCCACTAAGAGCTAAACACAACGGTAGCAAGTCCCCCTGCTAATTCCTCACAAAATGGTAAAAGATGCAAATTAAAATAAAAAAAGTAGAACGTTATTGTAGCCCTAAGAAGGGCTGTTGGGTTCTTTGAGAATCACTCCTGCCTAACAGTAAGCTAATAGAACACCCTAACGCTTTCCCTGAGCAGCAGCAGCTCTCTCCCTAGCGGCATCCAGAGACAGAATGATCCGAGCAGCGCGGCCAGCGGCTAGTCTATCCCAGGGTCACCTGATCTGGCCAGCCAACCACTGCTATCGACGTGTAAGGGTACCACGTCATGCTGGGTGGAGTGCAGAGTCTCCTGGCTTGTGATTGGCTCTGTTTCTGGCCGCCAAAAAGCAAAACGGCGGGAGCTGCCATTTTCTCGAGCGGGCGAAGTATTCGTCCGAGTAACGAGCAGTTTCGAGTACCCTAATGCTCGACCGAGCATCAAGCTCGGACGAGCATGTTCGCTCATCTCTAATCATATTACATGTTTTTAAGCATAACAAGGAAAATAAATATAGCATGTTCGCCATAAGAGTGCAGAAAATGCCCATCTGTAGTCGCATATACGTCCCCACAAAGTCAGTGTGTAAAGGGCCTAAAACAGTGGACTACCTACCTTTCAGATTATGCAGAATCCCAAAGACCAAGCAGAAGACCAATTTGGAGGTGAACGACTAATCACTTGACACTATGGTCTATTTCCCACAAGTAGTAAGGATTATTAGATCTTATTGTTGATACCGCCTATATGTGGGGAGTTTATGGATGATCCTGATCATCACCTCTGATAGACCCATGATACCCAATTCAGCATAGGGTTCCATGGCCAGGAAAGGGCAGATTTCGAAATGTCTTTGAGGAGCATGTGGCATGGAGAGGTTGGAGTCATACTGCCTACTGTCAAATGCTGCCTAATGGAAATGCCACAATTGGGAATGGAGGTGTCAAGTTTAGGACTGTTAGTAGATGGCAAAAAAATTTGTTTTAACTTAACCTTTAGTTAGAATGACCTGTTGAGCCTGAGCGAAAAAAACACAAGACAGCACATCATAGTCATCAGAAATAACTTTGCTGATAGTATGGTTGCTATCCTATGGCTAGTGGATAGCGACCATACTATCAGAAATGTCATTTCAAGTGACCGACACCAAGTACACCTGTAGGGTGAGATGTCACTACCACACGAGTCATTATCTTATTACTTTCAATCGTTGCAATCCTTTCTTTTGGTGACCCGCTGAAGAATCCGGCCTAAGGAAGTACTGCCTTTGTAAGGGCAGGAGTCAACATTTTGGGTATATTAGGGACAGTGACCCATACATAGAACTATAAATGGAGCTGCCATCAACTGAGCACCTGATATCCTGTGAGTAACTTCTTTGACTACCCAGCTTGATGCATACTGAACCGTCAGTAGTGGTAAGACACCTTGTTTCCTTATCTCATATGACTTATATGGTGACACTCCTGCTGGTCAGTGGAATGTTTTAGTCTTTTTTTGGCAATGACATGCCCAACACTCGGGTAACTGAAATTCTTCATGCATATCTAATAAATATTGTGATTTTTAATATGATACATCATATAAGAGCTCTCATATCCTGTGATGCTGCTTTGTTTATTGTAGAGTGAGAGCATTTGGGTCAGTGGTGGACCCTCTGGCTAAACACGCTGTGTGGTACTTCTGTTTTTGCTGTTTACATTTCCTAAAACATGAAGGTTGTGATGAGGTGTTACAGGATTATAGAGAGCAAAAATAGTAACTTAAAGGACATCTACCACCAGAATAAAGGTTTGTAAACCAAGCACACTGGCATATGGGCATGTTCCCCCTCTGGCAGGATCTTTTCTTCTTGTTTTAGCTTCTAAAGCCCTGGTTTTTCTATTTTGAATGTTTTTCTATTTTGAATGTCAACAGTTTAACCCTGAAAGAGGTATGGTGCCACCTCACAACCACTAAAATAGACAAATCACTGGGCCCCAGATACTGCATTAACTATTTACGATGATAGACAAACCATTATTTTTAATATTTGTAGATTACTTAAGGACTGGTTCTGTTCCACAGAACTGGCACATAGAAAATGTGGTGCCGATATACAAAAAAGGATCAAAAAGAAATCCTGGAAACTAGAGACCTGTGAGTCTTACTTCTGTTATGGGGAAAATATTTGAGGGGTTTGTTAAAGATGCTATCCTGGAGTACCTCACTGTACATAATCTTATAACCCAGCATCAGCAGGGATCAGTCCTGTCAGACTAATCTGATTGGTTTCTATGAGGGGGTAAGTTCCAGACTGGACCTGGGGCAGTCTGTGGACGTTGTATATCTGGACTTTTCCAAGGCATTTGATACAGTGCTGCATAAAAGTTTGGTACATAAAATGAGACTGCTGGGTCTAGGGGAAAATCTGTGTATTTGGGTAAGTAACTGGCTTAGTGATAGAAAACAGAGGGTCATTAATGTAAATTCTCACATTGGGTTGACGTAACCAGTGCAGTGCCACAGGAGTGAGTATTGGGTTCTTATCTTTTTAACCCCTTCCCGACATTTGAAATAATAGTACTGCATCGCGGGAGGTGCGTTCCCGCAAAATGCAGTACTATTACGTCAAGCTTCTGGCGCCAGCTCCTGAACGGAGCCGGCGCCAGAAGCTGCGGGTGTCGGCTATATGTTATAGCTGACACCCGCCTCTAACACCCGCGATCGGAGATTTCTCCGATCGCGGGTGTTAACCCCTAACACGCCGCGGTCGCGCTGACCGCGGCGTGTTAGAGGCATTTAAAGTTAATTGAGATTCTACAAATTCCTCTGTAATGTTATAATATCGGCGTTAGTATTAATTACTTTACACAGCTTCATCGGCAAATATTGAAACTTGACTGTGTAGACCCCTTTACAGGTCATTACTAAAATATTAACCCCTTAACGCTGAAGCCACTTTTCACCTTCCTGACACGGCCCATTTTTTAAAATCTGACATGTGTCTATTTAAGTGGTATAACTTTGGAACGCTTTAACATATCCATTGATTTTGAGATTGTTTTTTTCGTGACACATGTACTTCATGCTGGTTGAGAAATTTAATCATATATTTAGTATTTATTTATGAATAAATGGAAATTTGGCAAAAATTTTTTAAAAACAATGTTTTCCAAATTCAAAATTTTCTACTTTTGGAAAGTTGGTCATATCACTAAAATAACTTGATAACTAACATTTCCATAGTCTGCTTTAACTTGGCATCATTTTTCAAACATCTTTTCCTTTATTTAGGATGTTGGAGGCTTATAACTTTAGGTGCAATTTTCAGATTTCCACGAAAATCATCAAAACCTACTTCTGAAGGTCAATTTAGTTAGAAGTGACTTTATAAGGCCCACATGACAGAAAACCCCCACAAATGACACCATTTTAGAAACTACACTCCTCAAAATATTCAAAACAACCTTTGGGAATTGTTACCCTTTGAGCGTTTCATGAGCGTGAAAGATAAATGAAAGTGAAATTAGAGAAATGTAATTTATCTTAATAGATTCATTGAACACTAAAATTTGCACCTTCACAATGGGTTAAAAAGGAAAATGCATTTACAATGTTTAGGGCAATTCCTCCTGAGCATGCCAATACCATTTTGTCACTGTACCCTGCTGTACGGGCACAGGGGGCACTTGGAATGGAAAGAGCGTTGTTTCGTTTTTGCAGGGCAAATATGGCTGAAAAAGTTTTGGTGTCAGGATGCATTTGGGAGCCATAATGGTACCAAAACAGAGGAAGCCCCAACATGAGACACCATTTTGGAAAGTACACCCCTTGGAGAGTTTAGCAACGTGTAATTTGTGTATTTCCCCAACAGGTGTTTGATTCAATTAGGCCCCAAAAGGGAAAAAAGGTGAAAATGTTCTCAAAAAAGTCACTTTTACCCCAAATTTTTTTAAGCCACAAGGGATAAAAGATGAAACAACCCATAAATGTGTAAAACTATTTCTCCTAAGCACAGAACTGCACACCCCTTTTGCATATATAGTGTGTATGGGTGCACAGTAGGTCTCAGAAGGGAATGAGGGGCTTTGGCCTTTTAGAGCCAGATTTGACAATCATCCTTATACATGTGTCAGGATGCATTTGGAGAGGCCCTAGTGGTACCAAAACAGGGGGAACCCCAACAAGTGTCACCATTTGGAAAGTGCACCCTTTGGAGAATTCAGCAAGGTGTAATAGTGTATTTCCCCTACAGGTGTTTGCTTCAATTAGGTCCCTAAAAGGAAAAAGGTGAACATTTTCCCAAAAAAAGTCACTTTTTCGGCTAATTTTGTATCCCATAAGGCATTAAATATGAAACAACCCCAAAAAATGTGTACTAGCATTTTCCCGAGTAAAAAATTGCCCCACATATGCAATAAAAATGTTGCATGGGTACGCAGTGAAGCTCAGAAGGGAAAGAGGGGCGTTGGCCTTTTAGAAGCCAAATTTGACAGACATCCTTTACATATGTCAGGATGCATTTAGAGAGCCGTAGTGGTACAAACAGAGCGGAACCCCAACAAGTATCACCATTTTGGAAAGCACACCCCTTAGAGAATTTAGCAAGGTGTAATATGTGTATTTGTCTGTAAAGGTGTTTGATTTAATTAGGACTTAAATAGATAAAAGGTGAACATTTTCTTATAAAGGTCATTTTACTCCTAATTTTATATAGCCACAAGGGATAAAAAAATGTAATAACCCCCCAAAATGTGTAAACCTATTTCTCAAGTGTAGAAGTACCCCACATGTGATATAAAATGTTGTATGGGCTCACAGTAAAAGGAAAGGGGAATGTTTGCCTTTTAGAAGCCAAATTTGACAGAAATGTTTGACATGCATTTGGAGAACCCTAGTGGTATAAAACAGATAAGAATCCGAAAGTGACCCTAATCTTTGAATGCACACCCCTTAGAGAATTTAGCAATGTGTAATATACGTATTTGCCCTACAGGTGAATGATCCAATTAGGCCCGAATCATTAAAAAGGTGAAAATTTTCCTATAAATGTCACTTTACCCCTAATTTATGTAAGCCCAAGGGATAATATATTAAATAACCCAAAAAGGTGTAAAACTATTTCTCCCGAGTGTAGAAGTCCCCACATGTGCATATAAAATGCTTTATGGGCGCACAGTAGGAAAAAGGGATGTTTGTCTTTTAGAGGCCAAATTGTAGAAAACCTTCACGTGTCGGATACATTGGAGAGCCGTAGTGGTACCAAAACAGAGGAAAACCCGAAAAGTGACCCTAATTGTTGAATGTACACCCCTTGGGAATTTAGCAAGGTGTAATATGTGGTTGTAGGGTAATACACGTCGTGAAATGAGCATTTTGAACATATAGGTGGTTTCCAAATATGATGTGCAATGGAGTCCAAGATGGAAATTGCAATTATTTCTGGAAAGTTCGTGCCCGTTATGTGGCGCCCCTTATGAAATAATGGAGGGGTATAGGGAGCAACGGGACAAACAGTTGTTACAATTATTCATTTTACCGAAATTAATTCACAACAGGTTGGGCGTGAATTGTGAATGTCTAGTGTATAAGGAGGTGAATATACCAGGGACCAACTAAACTTTTGTCACTCTGGAGGTGTCGCAGGTATCTTAGTAGTATGTAGTGTCCATCCAACTCCTCTTTTGGAACAGACTCTTTATTGAGTCCTACCTTTAGAAGCAGCAGAATTCACCGGGAAAATGCTGTCCTGGCAAAACACAGGAACATCTAAACCAAGGTACTGGGGGCCCCGTCCTTCTTGTCCCAATATTAGTTTCCTAATATCTTCCTCTTGAAAACGGAGAAATGATACGGCAGGACATGCACATTGGAAAAGCCCGTAAGAGTTGTACAGCATCATCTGTACAATGTGCACGGCCAGCGCTTTTGTACCATATCTTCGTTTTAGTAGGGAAATTATCGCCAAGTGTGTCTCTTATTCACCCTAGCGATGCCCATTGTGACGAATATTGCTGCTTTTGGCTGGACCAAATCAACCAGCCAATAGCGGCAAACATGGACAGAGGGGGAAACAAAACCCCTCTGGACTGCAGGCACAATTGGTGGCTGTCAGGAACAGCGCCACCCTGCCCCGATCACCGTGTCTACGACATGGTGACCGGTATTACTGACGTCATAAGTAAATTCGCTGCTATTGGCTCGTCTGAATTGATGAGCCATAGCAGCGATAATAAACTGGGGGTGGTGGGGGGGACGTAACCCTTCTGGTCCATGGGGCAGGATGGATGGCCGTCAGGAACAGCCGCCGTCTTACCCCGATCAGTGAACAGCCGCCGTCTTACCTGACCGTGTTGGAAGTCACTACCCACCGCACCGTTCTAACAACGCTAGTTGGGAATAGGCTATACAATCTTTATTTATTTTTTAAGCAATTTAGACAATAAGGGTTTATTTTTTGCGAGACGAGATGCACTGTAAAAAAAACTTAATTTTAGTGGGTTTTTAGCTTATTGAAGCAATTTTATTAACTTTTTACGTGTGGAGGAAAATAAATCATCAATTCTTGTTTTGGATTTTTAGCATTTTTGGGGGGGGGTGTTCACTGTAGCATAACAATAATATATTATCTTTATTCTACGGATCACTACGATTACGTTGATACCTCATTTATATAGTTTTATTTTATTTGTCCAATTTTATTGAAGGAAAACTAGAATGAAAAAATTGCATTTGTTTAGTATTGCCATTTTTATAGTGGCATAATATAGTATTTTTGGTTTACGGAGCTGATTGAAGCTTATTTTTTGCATGACAAGTTGCTCTTTTATTGGTACATTTAGGTGCTTGTAACTTTTTCGGATCACTTTTTAGAATATTTTTTGTAAAGCAATTTGATAAAAAGTTTTAATTTTTGGCAAGTTTTTGGGGTTTTTTTTTACCACGTTCACCGAGCGGGTCCAATATGATTAGGATTTATTGTACAGATTGTTACGGACGCGGCGATACCAAATAAGTGGGGTTTTTTCGTGATTTAGTGTTTTTTATACTTTATTACTTGTGTAAAGGGAAATGGGTGTTTTGGGGGACTTTCACTTTCTTTTATTATTTATTTTTATTGTAAAAACCTTTATTTATTTATTTTTACTGTTTTTACATTTACTGACATCTTAGCTTGAACAAGTGATCTTCTGATCACTTGTTCAGCTTTTTTACAGGTACACAGTGCAATACAGATGTATTGCACTGTGTAATGTAAGACACTGAGCATGCTGCGCATGCCCAGTGTCTTACAGCGGGTCCTGCCAGAGGCAGGACCCGGCTTCCGGAGGAAGATCTCGCAGCCCGGGCACCGGCAGTCCCGGGGCTGCGATCGGAGCAGCGGACCCCCCCGGTAAGTCCGCGGGGGGTCCGATTCCACTTCCCCCAAACACCACATTTCCCTTTACACAAGTAATAAAGTATAAAAAACACTAAATCACGAAAAAACCCCACTTATTTGGTATCGCCGCGTCCGTAACAATCTGTACAATAAATCCTAATCATAATTGGACCCGCTCGGTGAACGTGGTAAAAAAAAACCCCAAAAACTTGCCAAAAATTAAAACTTTTTATCAAATTGCTTTACAAAAAATATTCTAAAAAGTGATCCGAAAAAGTTACAAGCACCTAAATGATACCAATAAAAAGAGCAACTTGTCATGCAAAAAATAAGCTTACAATCAGCTCCGTAAACCAAAAAATACTATAATTATGCCACTATAAAAATGGCAATACTAAAACAAATGCAATTTTTTCTATTCTAGTTTTCCTTCAATAAAATTGGACAAATAAAAATAAAACTATATAAATGAGGTATCAACGTAATCGTAGTGATCCGTAGAATAAAGATAATATATTATTGTTATGCTACAGTGAACACCCCCCCCCAAAAAATGCTAAAAATCCAAAACAAGAATTGATGATTTTATTTTCCTCCACACGTAAAAAGTTAATAAAATTGCTTCAATAAGCTAAAAACCCACTAAAATTAAGTTTTTTTTACAGTGCATCTCGTCTCGCAAAAAATAAACCCTTATTTGTCTAAATTGCTTAAAAAATAAATAAAGATTGTATAGCCTATTCCCAACTAGCGTTGTTATAGAACGGTGCGGTGGGTAGTGACTTTCCAACACCGGTCAGGGTAAGACGGCGGCTGTTCACTGATCGGGGTAAGACGGCGGCTGTTCCTGACGGCCATCCATCCTGCCCCATGGACCAGAAGGGTTACGTCCCCC
>CM033644.1:177779716-177998543 GCA_019512145.1 Engystomops pustulosus
CCACCACCGCCCAGTTTATTATCGCTGCTATGGCTCATCAATTCAGACGAGCCAATAGCAGCGAATTTACTTATGACGTCAGTAATACCGGTCACCATGTCTGTAGACACGGTGATCGGGGCAGGGTGGCGCTGTTCCTGACAGCCACCAATTGTGCCTGCAGTCCAGAGGGGTTTTGTTTCCCCCCTCTGTCCATGTTTGCCGCTATTGGCTGGTTGATTTGGTCCAGCCAAAAGCAGCAATATTCGTCACAATGGGCATCGCTGAGGGTGAATAAGAGACACACTTGGCGATAATTTCCCTACTAAAACGAAGATATGGTACAAAAGCGCTGGCCGTGCACTTGTACAGATGATGCTGTACAACTCTTACGGGCTTTTCCAATGTGCATGTCCTGCCGTATCATTTCTCCGTTTTCAAGAGGAAGATATTAGGAAACTAATATTGGGACAAGAAGGACGGGGCCCCAGTACCTCTGGTTTAGATGTTCCTGTGTTTTGCCAGGACAGCATTTTCCCGGTGAATTCTGCTGCTTCTAAAGGTAGGACTCAATAAAGAGTCTGTTCCAAAAGAGGAGTTAGGATGGACACTACATACTACTAAGATACCTGCGACACCTCCAGAGTGACAAAAGTTTAGTTGGTCCCTGGTATATTCACCTCCTTATACACTAGACATTCACAATTCACGCCCAACCTGTTGTGAATTAATTTCGGTAAAATGAATAATTGTAACAACTGTTTGTCCCGTTGCTCCCTATACCCCTCCATTATTTCATAAGGGGCGCCACATAACGGGCACTGAACTTTCCAGAAATAATTGCAATTTCCATCTTGGACTCCATTGCACATCATATTGGAACCCACCTATATGTTCAAAATGCTCATTTCACGACGTGTATTACCCTAAACCACATATTACACCTTGCTAAATTCCCCAAGGGGTGTACATTCAACAATTAGGGTCACTTTTCGGGTTTTCCTCTGTTTTGGTACCACTACGGCTCTCCAAATGTATCCGACACGTGAAGGTTTTCTACAATTTGGCCTCTAAAAGACAAACATCCCTTTTTCCTCACTGTGCGCCCATAAAGCATTTTATATGCACATGTGGGGACTTCTACACTCGGGAGAAATAGTTTTACACCTTTTTTGGGTTATTTAATATATTATCCCTTGGGCTTACATAAATTAGGGGTAAAGTGACATTTATAGGAAAATTTTCACCTTTTTAATGATTCGGGCCTAATTGGATCATTCACCTGTAGGGCAAATACGTATATTACACATTGCTAAATTCTCTAAGGGGTGTGCATTCAAAGATTAGGGTCACTTTCGGATTCTTATCTGTTTTATACCACTAGGGTTCTCCAAATGCATGTCAAACATTTCTGTCAAATTTGGCTTCTAAAGGCAAACATTCCCCTTTCCTTTTACTGTGAGCCCATACAACATTTTATATCACATGTGGGGTACTTCTACACTTGAAAATAGGTTTTACACATTTTGGGGGGTTATTACATTTTTTTATCCCTTGTGGCTATATAAAATTAGGAGTAAATGACCTTTATAAGAAAATGTTCACCTTTTATCTATTTAAGTCCTAATTAAATCAAACACCTTTACAGACAAATACACATATTACACCTTGCTAAATTCTCTAAGGGGTGTGCTTTCCAAAATGGTGATACTTGTTGGGGTTCCGCTCTGTTTGTACCACTACGGCTCTCTAAATGCATCCTGACATATGTAAAGGATGTCTGTCAAATTTGGCTTCTAAAAGGCCAACGCCCCTCTTTCCCTTCTGAGCTTCACTGCGTACCCATGCAACATTTTTATTGCATATGTGGGGCAATTTTTTACTCGGGAAAATGCTAGTACACATTTTTTGGGGTTGTTTCATATTTAATGCCTTATGGGATACAAAATTAGCCGAAAAAGTGACTTTTTTGGGAAAATGTTCACCTTTTTCCTTTTAGGGACCTAATTGAAGCAAACACCTGTAGGGGAAATACACTATTACACCTTGCTGAATTCTCCAAAGGGTGCACTTTCCAAATGGTGACACTTGTTGGGGTTCCCCCTGTTTTGGTACCACTAGGGCTCTCCAAATGCATCCTGACACATTGTAAGGATGATTGTCAAATCTGGCTCTAAAAGGCCAAAGCCCCTCATTCCCTTCTGAGACCTACTGTGCACCCATACACACTATATATGCAAAAGGGTGTGCAGTTCTGTGCTTAGGAGAAATAGTTTTACACATTTATGGGTTGTTTCATCTTTATCCCTTGTGGCTTAAAAAAATTTGGGGTAAAAGTGACTTTTTTGAGAACATTTTCACCTTTTTTCCCTTTTGGGGCCTAATTGAATCAAACACCTGTTGGGGAAAATACACAAATTACACGTTGCTAAACTCTCCAAGGGTGTACTTTCCAAAATGGTGTCTCATGTTGGGGCTTCCTCTGTTTTGGTACCATTATGGCTCTCCAAATGCATCCTGACACACAAAACTTTTTCAGCCATATTTGCCCTGCAAAAACGAAACAACGCTCTTTCCATTCCAAGTGCCCCCTGTGCCCGTACAGCAGGGTACAGTGACAAAATGGGTATTGGCATGCTCAGGAGGAATTGCCCTAAACATTGTAAATGCATTTTCCTTTTTAACCCATTGTGAAGGTGCAAATTTTAGTGTTCAATGAATCTATTAAGATAAAATTACATTTCTCTAATTTCACTTTCATTTATCTTTCACGCTCATGAAACGCTCAAAGGGTAACAATTCCCAAAGGTTGTTTTGAATATTTTGAGGAGTGTAGTTTCTAAAATGGTGTCATTTGTGGGGGTTTTCTGTCATGTGGGCCTTATAAGTCACTTCTAACTAAATTGACCTTCAGAAGTAGGTTTTGATGATTTTCGTGGAAATCTGAAAAATTGCACCTAAAGTTATAAGCCTCCAACATCCTAAATAAAGGAAAAGATGTTTGAAAAATGATGCCAAGTTAAAGCAGACTATGGAAATGTTAGTTATCAAGTTATTTTAGTGATATGACCAACTTTCCAAAAGTAGAAAATTTTGAATTTGGAAAACATTGTTTTTAAAAATTTTTGCCAAATTTCCATTTATTCATAAATAAATACTAAATATATGATTAAATTTCTCAACCAGCATGAAGTACATGTGTCACGAAAAAAACAATCTCAAAATCAACTGGATATGTTAAAGCGTTCCAAAGTTATACCACTTAAATAGACACATGTCAGATTTTAAAAAATGGGCCGTGTCAGGAAGGTGAAAAGTGGCTTCAGCGTTAGGGGTTAATATTTTAGTAATGACCTGTAAAGGGGTCTACACAGTCAAGTTTCAATATTTGCCGATGAAGCTGTGTAAAGTAATTAATACTAACGCCGATATTATAACATACAGAGGAATTTGTAGAATCTCTATGACGTCAGTAATACCGGTCACCATGTCTGTAGACACGGTGATCGGGGCAGGGTGGCGGCTGTTCCTGACAGCCACCAATTGTGCCTTGCAGTCCAGAGGGGTTTTGTTTCCCCCCTCTGTCCATGTTTGCCGCTATTGGCTGGTTGATTTGGTCCAGCCAAAAGCAGCAATATTCGTCACAATGGGCATCGCTAGGGTGAATAAGAGCAACACTTGGCGATAATTTCCCTACTAAAACGAAGATATGGTACAAAAGCGCTGGCCGTGCACATTGTACAGATGATGCTGTACAACTCTTACGGGCTTTTCCAATGTGCATGTCCTGCCGTATCATTTCTCCGTTTCACAAAACCCCTCTGGACTGCAGGCACAATTGGTGGCTGTCAGGAACAGCGCCACCCTGCCCCGATCACCGTGTCTACGACATGGTGACCGGTATTACTGACGTCATAAGTAAATTCGCTGCTATTGGCTCGTCTGAATTGATGAGCCAATAGCAGCGATAATAAACTGGGGGTGGTGGGGGGGACGTAACCCTTCTGGTCCATGGGGCAGGATGGATGGCCGTCAGGAACAGCCGCCGTCTTACCCCGATCAGTGAACAGCCGCCGTCTTACCTGACCGGTGTTGGAAGTCACTACCCACCGCACCGTTCTAACAACGCTAGTTGGAATAGGCTATACAATCTTTATTTATTTTTAAGCAATTTAGACAAATAAGGGTTTATTTTTTGCGAGACGAGATGCACTGTAAAAAAAACTAATTTTAGTGGGTTTTTAGCTTATTGAAGCAATTTTATTAACTTTTTACGTGTGGAGGAAAATAAATCATCAATTCTTGTTTTGGATTTTTAGCATTTTTGGGGGGGGGTGTTCACTGTAGCATAACAATAATATATTTCTTTATTCTACGGATCACTACGATTACGTTGATACCTCATTTATATAGTTTTATTTTATTTGTCCAATTTTATTGAAGGAAAACTAGAATAAAAAATTGCATTTGTTTAGATTGCCATTTTTAAGTGGCATAATATAGTATTTTTGGTTTACGGAGCTGATTGAAGCTTATTTTTTGCATGACAGTTGCTCTTTTATTGGTACATTTAGGTGCTTGTAACTTTTTCGGATCACTTTTAGAATATTTTTTGTAAAGCAATTTGATAAAAGTTTTAATTTTTGGCAAGTTTTTGGGGTTTTTTTTTACCACGTTCACCGAGCGGGTCCAATATGATTAGGATTTATTGTACAGATTGTTACGGACGCGGCGATACCACAAATAAGTGGGGTTTTTTCGTGATTTAGTGTTTTTTATACTTTATTACTTGTGTAAAGGGAAAGTGGGTGTTTTGGGGGACTTTCACTTTCTTTTATTATTATTTTTATTGTAAAAACCTTTATTTATTTATTTTTACTGTTTTTACATTTACTGACATCTTAGCTTGAACAAGTGATCTTCTGATCACTTGTTCAAGCTTTTTTACAGGTACACAGTGCAATACAGATGTATTGCACTGTGTAATGTAAGACACTGAGCATGCTGCGCATGCCCAGTGTCTTACAGCGGGTCCTGCCAGAGGCGGGACCCGGCTTCCGGAGGAAGATCTCGCAGCCCGGGCACCGGCAGTCCCGGGGCTGCGATCGGAGCAGCGGACCCCCCCGGTAAGTGCCGCGGGGGTCCGATTCCACTTCAATTAACTTTAAATGCCTCTAACACGCCGCGGTCAGCGCGACCGCGGCGTGTTAGGGTAACACCCGCGATCGGAGAAATCTCCGATCGCGGGTGTTAAGAGGGTGTCAGCTATAACATATAGCCGACACCCGCAGCTTCTGGCGCCGGCTCCGTTCAGGAGCTGGCGCCAGAAGCTTGACGTAATAGTACTGCATTTTGCGGGAACGCACCTCCCGCGATGCAGATCTATTATTTCAAATGTCGGAGGGGTTAAAAGATAAGAACCCAATACTCACTCTGTGGCACTGCACTGGTTACGTCAACCCAATGTGAGAATTTACATTAATGACCCTCTGTTTTCTATCACTAAGCCAGTTACTTACCCAAATACACAGATTTTCCCCTAGACCCAGCAGTCTCATTTTATGTACCAAACTTTTATGCAGCACTGTATCAAATGCCTGGAAAAGTCCAGATATACAAGTCCACAGACTGCCCCAGGTCCAGTCTGGAACTTACCCCTCATAGAAACCAATCAGATTAGTCTGACGGACTGATCCCTGCTGATGCTGGGTTATAAGATTATGTACAGTGAGGTACTCCAGGATAGCATCTTTAACAACCCCTCAAATATTTCCCCAACAGAAGTAAGACTACAGGTCTCTAGTTTCCAGGATTTCTTTTTGATCCTTTTTTGTATATCGGCACCACATTTTCTATGTGCCAGTTCTGTGGAACAGAACCAGTCCTTAAGTATCTACAAATATTAAAATAATGGTTTGTCTATCATCGTAAATAGTTAATGCAGTATCTGGGGCCCAGTGATTTGTCTATTTTAGTGGTTGTGAGGTGGCACCATACCTCTTTCAGGGTTAAACTGTTGACATTCAAAATAGAAAAACATTCAAAATAGAAAACCAGGGCTTTAGAAGCTAAAACAAGAAGAAAAGATCCTGCAGAGGGGGAACATGCCCATATGCCAGTGTGCTTGGTTTACAACCTTTATTCTGGTGGTAGATGTCCTTTAAGTTACTATTTTTGCTCTCTATAATCCTGTAACACCTCATCACAACCTTCATGTTTTAGGAAAGTAAACGCAAAAACAGAAGTACCACACCAGCTGTTTAGCCAGAGGGTCCACACACTGACCAAATGCTCTCACTCTACAATAAAACAAGCAGCATCACCAGGATATGAGCTCTTATATGATGTATCATATTAAAAATCACAATATTTATTAGATATGCATGAAGAATTTCAGTTACCCGAGTTTTGGCATGTCATTGCCAAAAAAAGACTAAAACATTCCACTGACCAGCAGGAGTGTCACCATATAAGTCATATGAGATAAGGAAACAAGGTGTCTTACCACTACTGACGGTTCAGTATGCATCAAGCTGGGTAGTCAAAGAAGTTACTCACAGGATATCAGGTGCTCAGTTGATGGCAGCTCCATTATAGTTCTATGTATGGGTCACTGTCCCTAATATACCAAATGTTGACTCCTGCCCTTACAAAGGCAGTACTTCTTCTTAGGCCGATTCTTCAGCGGGTCACCAAAGAAAGGATTGCAACGATTGAAAGTAATAAGATAATGACTCGTGTGGTAGTGACATCTCACCCTAGGTGTACTTGGTGTCGGTCACTTGAAATGACATTTCTGATAGTATGGTCGCTATCCACTAGCCATAGGATAGCAACCATACTATCAGCAAAGTTATTTCTGATGACTATGATGTGCTGTCTTGTGTTTTTTTTTCGCTCAGGCTCAACAGTCATTCTAACTAAAGGTTAAGTTAAAACAAATTTTTTTGCCATCTACTAACAGTCCTAAACTTGACACTCCATTCCCAATTGGGCATTTCCATTAGGCAGCATTTGACAGTAGGCGTATGACTCCAACCTCTCCATGCCACATGCTCCTCAAGACATTTCGAAATCTGCCCTTCCTGGCCATGGAACCCTATGCTGAATTGGGTATCATGGTCTATCAGAGGTGATGATCAGGATCATCCATAAACTCCCCACATATAGGCGGTATCAACAAATAAGATCTAATATCCTTACTACTTGTGGGAAATAGACCATAGTGTCAAGTGATTAGTCGTTCACCTCCAAATTGGTCTTCTTGCTTGGTCTTTGGGATCTGCATAATCTGAAAGGTAGGTAGTCCACTGTTTTAGGCCCTTTACACACTGACTTTGTGGGGACGTAATGCGACTACAGATGGGCATTTTCTGCACTCTTATGGCGAACATGCTATATTTATTTTCCTTGTTATGCTTAAAAACTGTAATATGATTAGAGATGACGAACATGCTCGTCCGAGCTTGATGCTCGGTCGAGCATTAGGGTACTCGAAACTGCTCGTTACTCGGACGAATACTTCGCCCGCTCGAGAAATGGCAGCTCCCGCCGTTTTGCTTTTTGGCGGCCAGAAACAGAGCCAATCACAAGCCAGAGACTCTGCACTCCACCCAGCATGACGTGGTACCCTTACACGTCGATAGCAGTGGTGGCTGGCCAGATCAGGTGACCCTGGGATAGATAGCCGCTGGCCGCGCTGCTCGGATCATTCTGTCTCTGGATGCGCTAGGGAGAGAGCTGCTGCTGCTCAGGGAAAGCGTTAGGTGTTCTATTAGCTTACTGTTAGGCAGGAGTGATTCTCAAAGAACCCAACAGCCCTTCTTAGGGCTACAATAACGTTCTACTTTTTTTTTTTAATTTGCATCTTTTACCATTTTGTGAGGAATTAGCAGGGGACTTGCTACCGTGTGTTTAGCTCTTAGTGGCACACATATCCATAGCAAAGACCGAAGTGGAAAATTCAGTAGGGGTTGGATTTCTATTAGGCAATAACTCAGTGTCATCTCATCTGGCATAGTAGTGTGCTTCCTTTGATACTTGGCTAGAAAATAGCCATAGGAGAATACAAACAGCTTCTTGAAGCCTACAGTAGCGTTCTATATATTTGATTTCTGGTTGATCTGCTGGTGGCTGTAGTTTCTGCAGTGCATGTACTTGCCAATTCTGAGCAATTTGTAGTGAGACTTGCGACCGCTGTGTTCTGCGTTAGTGGCGCACATCTCATAGCAAAGCTGAAGTGCAAAATTCAGTAGGGGTTGGATTTCTATTAGGCAATAACTAGTGTCATCTCATCTGGCATAGTACTGTGCTTCCTTTGATACTTGGCTAGAAAATAGCCATAGGAGAATACAAACAGCTTCTTGAAGCCTACAGTAGCGTTCTATATATTTGATTTCTGGTTGATCTGCTGGTGGCTGTAGTTTTCTGCAGTGAGTACTTGCCAATTCTGAGCAATTTGTAGTGAGACTTGCGACCGCTGTGTTCTGCGCTTAGTGGCGCACATATCCATAGCAAAGGCTGAAGTGGCAAAATTAAGTAGGGGTGGATTTCTATTAGGCAATAACTCAGTGTCATCTCATCGGCATAGTACTGTGCTTCCTTTGATACTTGGCTAGAAATAGCCATAGAGAATACAAACAGCTTCTTGAAGCCTACAGTAGCGTTCATATATTTGATTTCTGGTTGACTGCTGGTGGCTGTAGTTTCTGCAGTGCATGTACTTGCCAATTCTGAGCAATTGTGTGAGAACTTGCGATTGCTGTGTTCTGCGCTTAGTGGCGCACATATCCATAGAAAGGCTGAAGTGGCAAAATTCAGTAGGGGTTGGATTTCTATTAGGCAATAACCTCAGTGTCATCTCATACTGGCATAGTACTGTGCTTCCTTTGATACTTGGCTAGAAAATAGCCATAGGAGAATACAAACAGCTTCTGAAGCCTACAGTAGCGTTCTATATATTTGATTTCTGGTTGATCTGCTGGTGGCTGTAGTTTCTGCAGTGCATGTACTTGCCAATTCTGAGCAATTTGTAGTGAGACTTGCGACGCTGTGTTCTGCGCTTAGTGGCGCACATATCCATAGCAAAGGCCGAAGTGGCAAATTCAGTAGGGGTTGGATTTCTATTAGGCAATAACTCGTGTCATCTCATCTGGCATAGTACTGTGCAGATGCTGCCACTCTCAGGGCAGCGCAGCGCCGCCTCCAACTGCCCGCTCACCGACTGTTGTGCGACGTGCCCACGAGGTGGAATTCAACACTGACCATGTTATCCAGAGTTTACCAGCAGCGCAGAGCGATTGTAGACTGCCAGATGTCAACTTCCACCAGAACTGGTAGTCAGGTCAGTCAGCTTCCTCAAGTCTACAATGAGGAGTGGACGTGGATGTCTGATATCTGTCAGGTGCTGAGTAACTTTGAGGAGTCAACACAGATGGTCAGTGGCGATGCCGCCATCATCAGCCTCACCATCCCGCTGCTTGGCCTGTTGAAAAACTCTCTGATCAGCATGAAGTCGGAAGCTTTGCGCTCGTCACAAGAGACGGGGGAAGAAGATTCCCTTGTTGATAGCCAAAGCACCCTTAGGTCTGTTTCTCAGCGCATATCGGAGGAGGTGGAGGTGGAGGAGGATGAGGAGGAAGAGGAGGAGAATGTTGGCGAGACACAAGAGGGGACCATTGTTGAGTCCTTCACTGTTCAGCGTGTATGGGCAGAAGAAGAGGAGTTGGAGGAGTTGGAGGAGGAGGAAATGGACAGTCAGGCCAGTGAGGGGAGTGAATTCTTACGCGTTGGTACTCTGGCGCATATGGCAGATTTCATGCTAGGCTGCCTATCCCGTGACCCTCGCGTTCAAAGAATTTATTCCAGCACCGATTACTGGGTGTTCACTCTCCTGGACCCACGGTACAAGCAAAATCTTTCCACTCTCATCCCTGGAGAGGAAAGGAGTGTGAGAATGCATGAATACCAGCAGGCCCTGGTGCACAAGCTGAAACAGTATTTCCCTTCTGACAGCGCTAGCGGCAGAGTGCGTAGTTCTGCGGGACAAGTAGCGAGGGAGAGTAGGCGAGCAGGCAGCTTGTCCAGCACTGGCAAGGGTACGCTTTACAAGGCTTTTGCCAGCTTTATGTCACCCCAGCAAGACACTGTCACCTGTCCCCAGTCTCGGCAGAGTAGGGCTGATCTTTACAGAAAGATGGTGAGGGAGTACGTAGCTGACCATACCATCGTCCTAAATGATCACACAGCTCCCTACAACTACTGGGTTTCAAAGCTGGACATGTGGCACGAACTGGCGCTGTACGCCTTGGAGGTTCTTGCCTGCCCTGCCGCTAGCGTCTTGTCCGAGCGGGTTTTCAGTGCAGCTGGTGGCATCATCACCGATAAGCGTACACGCCTGTCGACTGACAGCGCTGACAGGCTGACGCTTATTAAAATGAATAAAGGCTGGATTTCTCAGAATTTCCAATCTCCACCAGGTGAAGGAAGCTCAACCTGAATAATTGATCCACTCCTCCTCCTCCTCCTCATTTTCCTCCTTCTCCTCCTCTTTGTACAGTAAAGCAGAGGAAAATGGCTATTTTTTGACAGGGCCCACTGGCTCTTGCTATAGTACTTCATGCATTTAATTTTTCTGGAGGGCCACCTACCCGGTCCTCTGTTTGAAACAATTTTTGTGAGTGCCACATACAGGCACTCAATCTATTCCATTTTACTGCAGGGCCACCTACCTGCTCCTCTGGTTTGAACAATTTTTGGGACTGCCACATACAGGCACTCAATCTATTCCATTTTACTGGAGGGCCACCTACCTGCTCCTCTGGTTTGAAAAATGTTTGGGACTGCCACATACAGGCACTATCCAAATTAAATTGTCTCCATAGCAGCCTCCACACGTTGTCTCCATTGCTACCTCCAAAAGTCGTCCATATAGCTGCCTCCATACATCGTCCCTTTATCAAACGAGGTGTGTCAGGCAGAAATTTGGGTTGTTTTCATGGATTCCACATCAAAGTTGTTAACTTTGTCGCCACCCTGCTGTGTTATCCACAAAATATACTGGCAAACTTTTACCATTTAGGGATATTATTTCAGCGCTTCTTGCGCATCTGTTTACATTCCCCTCACCCGGCATATCCTAAACTTATAAGAACGCTACTACACTTGATCTTATACAAAAGGTTCTTAGAAGTGCTGTTTGGGGAGTAGCCTAGAGACAGGGGCTTGAATTGGCGAAAGCTCGCCTGGCAGCGGAGCGCCAGCTCCATGCGCATCATGCGCTTCTTGCGCATCTGTTTACATTCCCCTCACCCGCCATATCCCAAACTTATAAGAACGCTACTACACTTAACTTGGTGCAGGCTGGGACCGAGTCTGACCCTGGGGCTGGTCATATACTGCCGACGCAGAGAATTGCGGGGCCTACCTCGGTCCAGGTCTCAAAGGCCTACTATACCTCCTCCCACCCCTCCTCCACCTCCTCCTCCTCCGAATTACCATCCGTGGGCATGGCGCCATCAGTCGGTAGCTCTAGGCACAGCAGCAGTGCCGTCGCTAAGCGACAGCAGGCGGTGCTGAAACTGCTGAGCCTAGGCGATAAAAGGCACACCGCCCAAGAGCTATTACAGGGCATTCCACATCAAAGTTGTTCACAGTACTATGCCAGATGAGATGACACTGAGTGTATTGCCTAATGAGAATCCAACCCCTACTGAATTTTGCCAACTTCGGCCTTGCTATGGATATGTGCGCCACTAAGCGCAGAACACACAGCGGTCGCAAGTCTCACTACAAATTGCTCAGAATTGGCAAGTACATGCACTGCAGAAACTACAGCCACCAGCAGATCAACCAAGAAATCAAATATATAGAACGCTACTGTAGGCTTCAGAAGACTGTTGTATTCATCCTATGCTATTTCTAGCCAAGTATCCAAGGAAGCACAGTACTATGCCAGCAGATGAGATGACACTGAGGTTATTGCCTAATAGAAAATCCAACCCTACGAATTTTGCCACTTCAGCCTTGCTATGGATATGTGCGCCACTAAGCGCAGAACACAGCAATCGCAAGTCATCAATACAAATTGCTCAGAATTGGCAAGTACATGCCTGCAGAAACTACAGCCACCCAGCAAGATCAACCAGAATCAAATATATAGAACGCTACGTAGGTCAAGAAGCTGTTTGTATTCTCCTATGGCTATTTTTAGCCAAGATCAAAGGAAGCACAGTACATGCCAGATGAGATGACACTGAGTTTATTGCCTAATAGAAATCCACACCCTACTTAATTTTGCACTTCAGCCTTTGCTATGGATATGTGCGCACAAGCGCAGAACACAGCGAGGGTCGCAAGTCTCACTACAAATTGCTCAGAATTGGCAGTCATGCACTGCAGAAGAAACTACAGCCACCAGCAGATCAACCAGAAATCAAATATATAGAACGGCTACTGTAGGCTTCAAGAAGCTGTTTTGTATTCCCTATGGTATTTTTAGCCAAGTATCAAAGGAAGCACAGTACTATGCCAGATGAGATGACATGAGTTTATGCCTAATAGAAATCCAACCCCTACTGAATTTTGGCACTTCAGCCTTTGCTATGAGATGGGCGCCACTAAGCGCAGAACACAGCGGTCGCAAGTCTCACTACAAATTGCTCAGAATTGGCAAGTACATGCACTGGCAGAAAACTACAGCCACCAGCAGATCAACCAGAAATCAAAATAATAGAACGCTACTGTAGGCTTTCAAGAAGCTGTTTGGATTCTCCATGGCTATTTTCTAGCCAAGTATCAAGGAAGCAACACTACTATGCCAGATGAGATGACACGAGTTATTTGCCTAATAGAAAATCCAACCCCTACTGAATTTTCCACTTCGGTCTTTGCTAGGATATGTGTGCCACTAAGAGCTAAACAAACGGTAGCAAGTCCCCTGCTAATTCCTCACAAAATGGTAAAAGATGCAAATTAAATAAAAAAAGTAGAACGTTATTGTAGCCTAAGAGGGCTGTTGGTTCTTTGAGAATCACTCCGCCTAACAGTAAGCTAATAGAACACCCTAACGCTTTCCTGAGCAGCAGCAGCTCTCTCCCTAGCGGCATCCAGAGACAGAATGATCCGAGCAGCGCGGCCAGCGGCCTAGTCTATCCCAGGGTCACCTGATCTGGCCAGCCAACCAATGCTATGACGCGTGTAAGGGTACCACGTCATGAGGGTGGAGTGAGAGTCTTCTGGCTTGTGATTGGCTCTGTTTCTGGCCCCCAAAAAGCAAAACGGCGGGAGCTGCCATTTCTCGAGACGGGCGAAGTATTCGTCCGAGTAACGAGCAGTTTCGAGTACCTAATGCTCGACCGAGCATCAAGCTCGGACGAGCATGTTCGCTCATCTCTAATCATATTACATGTTTTAAGCATAACAAGGAAAAAATATAGCATGTTCGCCATAAGAGTGCGAGAAAATGCCCATCTGTAGTCGCATATACGTCCCCACAAAGTCAGTGTGTAAAGGGCCTCTAAAACAGTGGACACCTACCTTTCAGATTATGGCAGATCCCAAAGACCAAGCGAAGACCAATTGGAGGTGAACGACTAACACTTGACACTATGGTCTATTCCACAAGTAGTAAGGAATTATAGATCTTATTGTTGATACCGCCTATATGTGGGGGGTTTATGGATGATCCTGATCATCACCTCTGATAGACCCATGATACCAATTCAGCATAGGGTCCATGGCCAGGAAAGGGCAGATTCGAAATGTCTTTGAGGGCATGTGGCATGGAGAGGGTTGGAGTCATACTGCCTACTGTCAAATGCTGCCTAATGGAAATGCCCACAATTGGGAATGGAGGTGTCAAGTTTAGGACTGTTAGTAGATGGCAAAAAAATTTGTTTAAATTAACCTTTAGTTAGAGACCTGTTGAGCCTGAGCGGAAAAAAACACAAGACAGCACATCATAGTCATCAGAAATAACTTTGCTGATAGTATGGTTGCTATCCTATGGCTAGGATACGGACCATACTATTCAGAAATGTCATTTCAAGTGAGCCGACACCAAGTACACTGTGGGTGAGATGTCACTACCACACGAGTATTTATCTTATTTACTTTCAATCGTTGCAATCCTTTCTTTTGGTGACCCGCTGAGAAATCGGCCTAAGAAAGGTACTGCCTTTGTAAGGGCAGGAGTCAAAATTGGTATATTAGGACAGTGGACCCAACATAGAACTATAAATGGAGCTGCCATCAACTGAGCACCTGAGTATCCTGTGAGTAACTTCTTTGACTACCCAGCTTGATGCATACTGAACCGTCAGTAGTGGTAAGACACCTTGTTTCCTTATCTCATAGAACTTATATGGTGACACTCTGTGGTCAGTGGAATGTTTTTAGTCTTTTTTTGGCAATGACATGCCAACACTCGGGGAACTGAAATTCTTCATGCATATCTAATAAATATTGTGATTTTTAATATGATACAATCATATAAGAGCTCTCATATCCTTGTGATGCTGCTGCTTGTTTATTGTAGAGTGAGAGCATTTGGGTCAGTGGTGGACCTCTCGGCTAACACGCTGTGTGGTATTCTGTTTTTGCTTACATTTCTAAAAAATGAAGGTTGTGATGAGGTGTTACAGGATTAGAGAGCAAAAATAGTAACTTAAAGGACATTCTACCACCAGAATAAAGGTTGTAAACCAAGCACACTGGCATATGGGCATGTTCCCCCTCTGGCAGGATCTTTCTTCTTGTTTTAGCTTATAAGCCCTGGTTTTCTATTTGTGAATGTTTTTCTATTTGAATGTCAACAGTTTAACCCGTGAAAGAGGTATGGTGCCACCTCACACCACAAATAGACAATCACTGGGCCCCAGATACTGCATTAACTATTTACGAGATAGCACAACCATATTTTAATATTGAGGATTACTTAAGGACTGGTTCTGTCCACAGAAATGGACATAGAAAATGTGGTGCCGATATACAAAAAGGATCAAAAAGAAATCCTGGAAAACTAGAGACCTGTGAGTCTTACTTCTGTTTATGGGGAAAATATTTGAGGGGTTTTGTAAGATGCTATCCTGGAGTACCTCACTGTACATAACTTATAACCCAGCATCAGCAGGGATCAGTCCTGTCAGACTAATCTGATGGTTTCTATGAGGGGGTAAGTCCAGACTGGACCTGGGCAGTCTGTGGACGTGTATATCTGGACTTTCCAGGCATTTGTACAGTGCTGCATAAAAGTTTGGTACATCAAATGAGACTGCTGGGTCTAGGGGAAAATTGTGTATTTGGGTAAGTAACTGGCTTAGTGATAGAAACAGAGGGTCATTAATGTAAATTCTCACATTGGGGTTGACGAACCAGTGCAGTGCAACAGGAGTGAGTATTGGGGGTTCTTATCTTTTAACCCCTTCCGACATTTGAAAAATATAGACTGCATCGCGGGAGGGTGCGTTCCCGCAAAATGCCGTACTATTAAGTCAAGCTTCTGGCGCCAGCTCCTGAAGGAGCCGGCGCCAGAGCTGCGGGTGTCGGCTATATGTTATAGCTGACACCGCCTCTAACACCCGCGATCGGAGATTTCTCCGATCGCTGGGTGTTAACCTAACACGCCGCGGTCGCGCTGGACCGCGGCGTGTTAGAGGCATTTAAAGTTAATTGAAGTGGAATCGGACCCCCCCGCGGCACTACCGGGGGGGGTCCGCTGCTCCGATCGCAGCCCCGGGACTGCCGGTGCCGGGGCTGCGAGATCTTCCTCCGGAAGCCGGGTCCCTGCCTCCTGGCAGGACCGGCTGTAAGACACTGCGGATGCGCAGCATGCTCAGTGTCTTACATTACACAGTGCAATACATCTGTATTGCACTGTGTAACCTGTAAAAAACGTGGAACAAGTGATCAGAAGATCACTTGTTCAAGCTAAGATGTCAGTAAATGTAAAAACAGTAAAAATAAATAAATAAAGGTTTTACAATAAAAATAAATAATAAAAGAAAGTGAAAGTCCCCCCAAAACACCACATTCCCTTTACACAAGTAATAAAGTATAAAAAACACTAAATCACGAAAAAACCCCCACTTATTTGGTATCGCCGCGTCCGTAACAATCTGTACAATAAATCCTAATCATAATTGGACCCGCTCGGTGAAAGGTGGTAAAAAAAAACCCCAAAAACTTGCCAAAAATTAAAACTTTTATCAAATGCTTTACAAAAAATATTCAAAAAAGTGATCCGAAAAAGTTACAAGCACCTAAATGATACCAATAAAAAGAGCAACTGTCATGCAAAAAATAAGCTTACAATCAGCTCCGTAAACCAAAAATACTATAATTATGCCACTATAAAAATGGCAATACTAAAACAATGCAATTTTTTCTATTCTAGTTTTCTTCAATAAAATTGGACAAATAAAAATAAAAACTATATAAATGAGGTATCACAAGTAATCGTAGTGATCCGTAGAAATAAGATAATATATTATTGTATGCTACAGTGAAACACCCCCCCCCAAAAAATGCTAAAAATCCAAAACAAGATTGATGATTTTATTTTCCTCCACACGTAAAAAGTTAATAAAATTGCGTCAATAAGCTAAAAACCCATAAAATTAGTTTTTTTACAGTGCATCTCGTCTCGCAAAAAATAAACCTTATTGTCTAAAGTGCTTTTAAAAATAAATAAAGATGTATAGCCTATTCCCAACTAGCGTTGTATAGAACGTGCGGTGGGTAGTGACTTCCAACACCGGTCAGGTAAGACGGCGGCTGTTCACTGATGGGGGAAGACGGCGGCTGTTCCTGAGGCCATCCATCCTGCCCCATGGACCAGAAGGGTTACGTCCCCCCACACACCCCAGTTTAATCGCTGCTATGGCTCATCAATTCGACGAGCCAATAGCAGCGAATTTACTTATGACGTCAGAATACGGTCACCATGTTGTAGACACGGTGATCGGGGCAGGGGTGGCGGCTGTTCCATGACAGCCACCAATTGTGCCTTGCAGTCCAGAGGGGTTTGTTTCCCCCCTCTGTCCATGTTTGCCGCTATTGGCTGGTATGATTTGGTCCAGCCAAAAGCAGCAATATTCGTCACAATGGGCATCGCTAGGGTGAATAAGAGCAACACTTTGCGATAATTTCCCTACTAAAACGAAGATATGGTAAAAAGCGCTGGCCGTGCACATTGTACAGATGATGCTGTACAACTCTTACGGGCTTTTCCAATGTGCATGTCCTGCCGTATCATTTCTCAGTTTTCAAGAGGAAGATATTAGGAAACTAATATTGGGACAAGAAGGACGGGGCCCCCGTACCTTGGTTTAGATGTTCCTGTGTTTGCCAGGACACGCATTTTCCCGGTGAATTCTGCTGCTTCTAAAGGTAGGAATCAATAAAGAGTCTGTTCCAAAAGAGGATTAGGATGGACACTACATACTACTAAGATACCTGCGACACCTCCAGAGGACAAAAGTTAGTTGGTCCCTGGTATTTCTACTCCTTATACAACTAGACATTCACAATTCACGCCCAACCTGTGTGAATTAATTTCGGTTAAATGAATAATTGTAACAACTGTTATGTCCCGTTGCTCCCTATACCCCTCCATTATTTCAATAAAAAGGGGCGCCACATAACGGGCACTGAACTTTCCAGAAATAATGCAATTCCATCTGGACTCACTGCACATCATATTTGGAAACCACCTAATGGGCAAAATGCTCATTTCACGACGTGTATACCCATAAACCACATATTACACCTTGCTAAATTCCCACGGGGTGTACATTCAACAATTAGGGTCACTTTTCGGGTTTCCTCTGTTTGGTACCACTACGGCTCTCCAAATGTATCCTGACACGTGAAGGTTTTTACAAATTTGCGCTCTAAAAGACAAACATCCCTCTTTCCTCTACTGTGCGCCCATAAAGCATTTTATATGCAATGTGGGGGACTTCTACACTCGGGAGAAAGTAGTTTTACACCTTTTTTGGGTTATTATATATTATCCCTTGTGGCTTACATAAATTAGGGGTAAAGTGACATTTATAGGAAAATTTCACCTTTTTAATGATTCGGGCCTAATTGGATCATTCACCTGTGGGGCAAATACGTATATTACACATTGCTAAATTCTCTAAGGTGTGGCATTCAAAGTAGGGTCACTTTCGGATTCTTATCTGTTTATACCACTAGGGTTCCCAAATGCATGTCAAACATTTCTGGCAAATTTGGCTTCTAAAGGCAAACATTCCCTTTCCTTTTACTGTGAGCCCATACAACTTATAACACATGTGGGGTACTTCTACACACTGAGAGAAATAGGTTGTACACCATTTTGGGGGGTTATTACATTTTTTATCCCTTGTGGCTATATAAAAATAGGAGAGTAAATGACCTTATAAGAAATGTTCACCTTTTATCTATTTAAGTCCTAATTAAATCAAACACCTTTACAGACAAATACACTATACACCTTGCTAATTCTCCAAGGGTGCTGCTTTCCAAAATGGTGATATTTGGGGTTCCGCTGTTTTGGTACCACTACGGCTCTCTAAATGCATCCTGACATATGTAAAGGATGTCTGTCAAATTTGGCTTCTAAAAGGCCAACGCCCCTCTTTCCCTTCTGAGCTTCACTGCGTACCCATGCAACATTATTTGCATATGTGGGGCAATTTTTTACTCGGGGAGAAATGCTAGTACACATTTTTTGGGGTTGTTTCATATTAATGCCTTTGGGATACAAAAATTAGCCGAAAAAGTGACTTTTTGGGAAAATGTTCACTTTTTCCTTTAGGGACCTAATTGAAGCAAACACCTGTAGGGGAAAATACACATATTACACCTCTGCTGAATTCTCCAAAGGGTGCACTTCCAAAATGGTGACACTTGTTGGGGTTCCCTCTTGTTTTGGTACCATAGGGCTCTCCAAATGCATTCTGACACATGTAAAGGATGATTGTCAAATTGGCTTCTAAAGGCCAAAGCCCCTCATTCCCTTCTGAGACCTACTGTGCACCCATACACAACATATATGCAAAAGTGGTGCGAGTTCTGTGCTTAGAGAGAAATAGTTTTACACATTTTGGGGTTGTTTCATCTTTATCCCTTGTGGCTTAAAAAAATTTGGGGATTAAAAGTGACTTTTTTGAGAACATTTTCACCTTTTTTCCCTTTTGGGGCCTAATTGAATCAAACACCTGTGGGGAAAATACACACAATTACACGTTGCTAAACTCTCCAAGGAGGTGGTGTACTTTCCAAATGGGTCTCATGTTGGGGCTTTCCTCTGTTTTGTACCATTATGGCTCTCCAAATGCATCCTGACACACGAAAACTTTTTCAGCCATATTTGCCCTGCAAAAACGAAACAACGCTCTTTCCATTCCAAGTGCCCCCTGTGCCCGTACAGCAGGGTAACAGTGACAAAATGGGTATTGGGCATGTCCAGGAGGAATTGCCCTAAACATTGTAAATGCATTTTCCTTTTTAACCCATGTGAAGGTGCAAATTTTGTGTCAATGAATATATTAAGATAAAAGTTACATTTCTCTAATTTCACTTTCATTATCTTTCACGCTCATGAACGCTCAAAGGGTTAACAAAATTCCCAAAGGTTGTTTTGAATATTTTGAGGAGTGTAGTTTCTAAAATGGTGTGTCATTGTGGGGGTGTTTTCTGTCAGTGGGCTTATAAAGTCACTTCTAACTAAATTGACCTCAGAAGTAGGTTTTGATGATTTTCGTGGAAATCTGAAAAATTGCACCTAAAGTTATAAGCCTCTAACATCATAATAAAGGAAAAGAGTTTGAAAAATGATGCCAAGTTAAAGCAGACAATGGAAATGTTAGTTATCAAGTTATTTTAGTGATATGACCAACTTTCCAAAAGTAGAAAATTTGAATTGGAAAACATTGTTTTTAAAAAATTTTGCCAAATTTCCATTTATTCATAAATAAATACTAAATATGATTAAATTTCTCAACCAGCATGAAGTACAATGTGTCACGAAAAAAACAATCTCAAAAATAACTGGATAGTTAAAGCGTTCCAAAGTATAACCACTTAAATGACACATGTCAGATTTAAAAAATGGGCCGTGTCAGGAAGGTGAAAAGTGGCTTCAGCGTTAAGGGGTTAATATTTTTGTAATGCCCTGTAAAGGGGTCTACACAGTCAAGTTTCAATATTTGCCGATGAAGCTGTGTAAAGTAAATAATACTAACGCCGATAGTATAACATTACAGAGGAATTTGTAGAATCTTCAAAAATGGGCAGAGAGAAAGGTTGATGAAGTTTAATGTAGATAATGTAAAGTTATGCACATGGGGCCATGGAATCAAAAAGTCAAATAAGTTATAAACAGTCAATTACTTGGAAAAACTGGAGCTGAAAAAGACTTGGGGGGTATTGGTGGATGGTAAACTTATATTAGTGACCAGAGCCAGGCAGCAGCTGCTAAAGCAATAAAATTAGGAATATATCAGAGAGGAATAGATTCTCATGATAAGGACATAGTTTTGTGTACAGTTTTAGGCAACCCGTGTATAAAAAGGACATAGTAGAACTGGAACTGGTGCAGAGGAGAGCCCAAGATTATTTGTGGAATGGGGGGACTAGAATACAAGGACAGATTACTTAAGGGGTATTCCCATCTAGGCATTACATTTAATTAAATTCATTTGCCATTGTAAACATTTCTTCAATTGGAGGTTAGTTAAAAAAATGTTCCGTGTGAAGATAATTTCTCATAAATGTAGTCATGATGTCCCTAGAAACCAGATACTTCCTCGGATACGACACGTCACACTTGGCAGCGGTGGCCAGACTTGCGCTATAAGTCTGCGGACCACCAGGATTCAGTGACATTACCACAGGACGGCTGTGCGACATGCAACATGTAGTAACTCCCGGACATTATATACAATAACCTTTTATTTCTTTAGCAATCTCTCAGGCAGAGGTGGCCGTATCCGAGGAAGCCATCTCGGTTTTAAGGGACAACATGGCTACATTTATGAGAAATTATCTTCACACAGGAACATTTTTTAATAACATCTAATTGTAGAATGTTTATATATGGCAGATTAAGTGAAAACTGAATGCAGTGCCCAGATGAGAATACCCCTTTAACTCCCGCCGGGGTTGTTATGGCGGACTCTAGTACAGTTCAAGAGAGCCTGGATGCCTTTCTGGAGAGAAAAAAATCCAGGGTTATGGGGATAAAACATTTAATTCTAAAGGCTGGACATTTAACAGTCTTTTTACAACCTTATATACTACTGTCACTTCTACTTTTAGACTGAATTAGCTAAACTGTGTAAATGTTTTAGGGCACAGAATATTTCATATAACCACACCCCTTTTTCTGAGTCCACTCCTTTTTTTCGTTGGTTACCCCAAATGAGCCTGAAAAGTGGGAAAAAAATGGTCACAAGTCTTAAAGGAACACACCAGTCAAAGCTAATTCATTGAATAATTTGGGTCTATAACCTGGAGTCATGGTCCTTCCTTCAGGCCCTGCACAAGGGATAATTCACCGAATCAGTGCGACTAGTATTTCTTTAATAAATGTGTCATAGGTCATTTGGGACAAATTACACCAGAAGCTGGCCAAAGTGGCATCATATATTCCCCGATTATCTTTTGGGGACTTATATACTTTTTCAGTTTTCCAGCTTACATAGAATCCTGGATAAAACAGCAAACTGGCTCTCCCAAGAGAGGTTTATGCACTGATGCCGCGACATTAACCCTACAAAAGCTAATCCAAGGCGTTTTACCAGTTGCCATGCTGCTTATCTCCCAATTAACCAATATAAACTCTTCAAGATCAGTTTATACTTTAAAAAAGGACCACGAAGATAACATCATTTCTTCCTCTTGAAAGCCACCTTAATACTGCCAAATAGACTGATAATCAAGCCATAACCTCAAAACATAACTTTATTATTTTATCAGATCAGAGAGAGAGTAGGGAGCCAGGCTCAAGCAGCACATGAGAAGGAAGTTACACTCCATAGTCACAGCCAGAAGAAGCAGAATAGTGAGCCATGTGGTTAAAAACTACACTAAAAGTATACCTGGCTCCTTGCTATTAAAAAATAAAGGGGTATTTCTGGAATATAAACATCTGATATAAAAACCATAATACTATAAATAATACAACTTTATGATTCACAAAATTGTAATAACAGGTTATCTTTAAGTGCCAGTATGAGATAATTGCAATGTCACCTAATGCTGAATGGTATAGAACACTTGGGCGGAAGTGGTGCAATGTACCATATGAGTATCAGGCCCTCCAGTAAACTAGTTCAATACTGAAACTTACTAAATGGAACTATAAAACAAAAAGTCAGGAAAAGTAAATGTTGCAAAATGCTTAAAAAAGAAAAGAGTGATTTTTTTTTTTGCATAACATTCTAAAATACACGTTGCAATATAACTAGCAGCAACTAACTCTCCTCTCTTATTGATAGCCGAATCTGGGTAGCATTAAGTTTTTGTCAACCAAAGCATCGAGTGACTTGGAAAGATTTATCATTGATATAAAACCCCGCCCCACAGGCGTACAGTTTCTAGCAGCCACTCAGACTTAAAGGGCATCACCTCCAGGATGGAGGACTGTATGCAAATGAGCCTGAGGCCTCCAAACAAACTATGGAGCCTGGAGCCCTTCAGGCTCATTTGCATACAGTCCTTCATGCTGGTGTTAGATGTCCTTTTAAACGCTCTCTAGCTGAAGGGGCAATCTGTCCAACGATGGCCAATCCACCAATGCTGTGCTCTTCTTTCCACCCCTTTGATGAGGGGTGGCGTTAAGAAGAAAATAATCACCAATGGCCAGCATTTTGCTAGGTATCACAATTATTTTAGGGCTCATACACCACAAAAAATAGCAACGAGCCCTGATAAATGCCCCCCATTGATCATCAATGTGAAGTGCACAGGAATACACTTCTCACCCCAAAGAACGTTACAGCAGACTGGTGCATACAGTGCTTTATATCCATTTAGAAACATAAAATCGTCAAAGCACAACGTATACAATCTGGTTTTTTTTACTGAGAATTGTGTCCAGGCTGTAGGTTTCTGGTAGAATAAGACTCCCTATGATCAATTTAGATATAACTTGAAGGACCTGCACCTTTATTCAATCTAATACTATGAGACTATTACTATTTCTGTCATGTTTTGTTCATTGAATTCAGGTTGAAAACCAGTGGTGAAGTGATTGTTCCGGCTACTCTGGGCTGTGCCACCCTAATCGTGGCCATATAGCAGATAGAGTAGGTGTCTTTACGAAACTGAATGCTATTACCTATAGTGACCTCCACTGCAGGTCTATCAATTATAGACATGTTTTTATTACTAATGGAAATCGTTAACATTTCCATTATCTATAAAAATAATGTTGCTTGGTAGACTTATCAAAGATTTTCCCTCAGTAATTGGCCAGAAAAATAGGCATCTGCATTTTACACATGATACACTACAAGACCCAATTACTCTAGGACGTAACAGACAAATGCTAATAGACACACCAGAAACACAGTCCTACATCTAGATTTATTACAAAAAATCCAAAAACAATACTGCCTGTGTTAGTGGTTAAGGCGGAGTTCACACTACTGTTAGCATTTCCATAAAACAAAAAGAGGATGATAAACGGAAATAAACTTAACATAGCTGAAAACATATCAGAAGTTTTTGCTCCCATTTTTAAGAAGGTAAGTGGTGAGGATCAAATTTACTAACCTTACATTACTTTACAGTTTTCTAAAGTAAAAGCATGCCAATAGACTCCAATGACTACTGTCCCGTAATGGAGTAAATTCGGGTAGGGGGATATCAAGAACAGTGTGACAAGTGCTGGTTTGGATTTCCACAATGATATTTAACCATACAACATACAAAGCTATCATGGCACAATTCTTTCCATGAAAACAATAAGCACCACAAGAGGAGCGGATGATAGAAGCCTCTAGCTGTGGCTACAAGTCCTGTCCCCTTTTATGCCCCACAGCAGTTTGTACGTTGATATTTCAGTGGTAGACAGATTGTCTAACTAGATGGTGGCCATGAGCCCTCCAGGAATGTGGAGCACCCGATGGATGCCCAAAACAAGCTAATGGGGTTCTCAATTGTTTATGAGGATCTGCGAAAATGGAGTCATATGGAACAATTTGGTCATGAAAAAGTTCATTGGCTTGTTTGTATAGATCTAGACACAGACTGTAGGGTCAGTGGTGGCGAACCTATGGACGGGTGCCAGAGGTGGCACTCGGAGCCATTTCGTGGGCACTCACCAGGCAGGAACAAATCCACCAAATCTTCCTGCAGCCCCTTGCAACTTAAGCGCTATTTAAAGAACACTTCATTTGCTATTTGGAACTGTGGGAAAAGGTGTGGACAGGGCTGCATTATCTTTGGAGGTCCTCCTGCTGGACCCTTCAATCTTCCTCTACAGAGAGACCCTAGAGAGAAGTTACAATTAGAGTCTGAATTTGCCCTCCTCCTTTTGACTGTATTTGTGGCCTCGATTTAGAGATTTGGAAGAACAGGTAGCAGTAAAGTTACTGCTTAAAATTCCATGTTGGCATTTCGCGGTAAATAAGTGGATTTTGGTTGTAGTTTGGCACTCGGTCTCTAAAGGTTTGCATCACTGGTGTAGGGACACCAGCTTTTGATGTTAAGGGGTTACATTCTATTCTCCATTTTATTACATTTTTTAGGGTAATACCATCGAGGAGAGTTCGAAAATGCCTGATCTAGAATTGTCGTTAATGGGGAAAAAAAGTGTTCATGTAAAAGCTTTGATAGAGGAGTAGGCCGTCACTTAAGCAGCAGGAGGTATTTTTGGTGATGCATTTGCTTAATTTATTGCACTTTAGTGAGCTATTGCCGTAACCGTTACTTTTTGTAAAGGAAGGAAGGTAAGGGCCATATGTATGTGGAGTTAGGAGTATCTCACCTTAGAGGGAGACTACCAGAGGGGAACATCTATCTGCAATACCATTCATAATGTGTCACTCTGTGATCCAGCACCTTACAGACCTGTAGAGGGAATACTATGTAACCGGCTACTCCACGCCAGTTTAGTTTAGTATATTTACTGCTGGTATATTGACAAAAAAAAAAATCACTGTAGGTAAATTTTGTGGTGTGATTTCATGCATAAATATATATAGATATAATATATATATATTATATATAATATATATATATATATATTATTGCACTCCCAACACAAACATTATCACAGTTGAAGATAAGAATTAAACCATTTTTCCATTCACCTATCTGAAGATATGTACAGTACATCAAATGCACTTTAAAAAATTCTTATATTACTGGTAGCATGCAGCTTCACTGATCCCTTCATTGCAATATCTATGACGTCAAAATAAAATTTTCTCATTGAATGAATAAGTGTCAAAGGATGACATGAAGATACTCATAGGCATCAATGTAGTCTACAGTAAGAAACAATCTAGTGTGTTCCTGGGACATATTAAAGGGGCGGCAGTGTCCCTCGCGCGTGGCCCTGGTTGTCCCTCGCCGCGTGGCCCTGGTGTCCCTCGCGCGTGGCCCTGGTGTCCCTCGCCGCTGTGGCCTGGTGTCCCTCGCCGCGTGGCCCTGTGTCCCTGCCGCGTGGCCCTGGTGTCCCTCGCCGCGTGGCCCTGGTGTCCCTCGCCACGTAGGGGGTAGTGTTCCTCACTGCGTAGGGAGTAGTGTTCCTCACTGTGTGGCCGTAGTCTTCCTCACTGCATGGCGGTTGTGTTCCTCACTATATGGCGGTGTGTTCTTGGGACATATTATATATTATTGTTAGAGATGGGCAAATCGATTCTAACGATTCTAAATTCATTTAGATTTCAGGAAACCTTCGATTCGCCCATGGAATCCGAAGTTTACAGTGACTCGTGGGAATGAATTTTTTTTGTTTTTACCCTCATTAGCAAAATGTCTGACGACAAACATGTTACATGGGGCAGAGAACTCTGGGAAGAAGAAAGGACAGGAGGTACTGTTCCTCACTGTATGGGGGGTAGTCTTCCTCACTGTATGGGGGAGTCTTCCTCACTGTATGGGGGTAGTCTTCCTCACTGTATGGGGGTAGTCTTCCTCACTGTATGGGGGTGTCTTCCTACTGTATGGGGGGTAGTCTTCCTCCCCATCCCCCTCACTGTTCGGGGTAGTCTCTCAATGTATGCGTGGTAGTCTTCCTCACTGTATGGGGTAGTAGTTCCCTCACTGTATAGGGTGGTATCCCTCATGTAGGGGGTAGTGTTCCTCACTGTAAGGTGGTAGTGTTCTCACTGTAAGGTGGTAGTGTTCCTCACTGTAGGTGGTAGTGTTCTTCACTGTGTGGTGTAGTGCCCCTCACTGTATGGCCGTAGTGTTCTCACTGTGTGCCGGTAGTGTCCCTCCCTGCTATGGCAGTAGTGTTCTCACGTATGGCGTTTAGTGTAGTGTCCCTCACGGCGGTGTAGTGTTCCTCACGGTTATGGCTGTATAGTCTCACTGTATGGGGGTAGTGCGGATAGTGTTCCTCACTATATGGCGGTAGTGTCCCTCACTGTATGGAGGTAGTGTTGCTCAATGTATGGGGGTAGTGTTCCTCACTGTATGGCGGTAGTGTTCCTCACTGTATGGCGGTAGTGTTCCTCACTGTATGGCGCACAGTACTATGCCAGATGAGATGACACTGAGTGTATTGCCTAATGAGAATCCAACCCCTACTGAATTTTGCCAACTTCGGCTTGCTATGGATATGTGCGCCACTAAGCGCAGAACCACAGCGGTCGCAGTCTCACTACAAATTGCTCAGAATTGGCAAGTACATGCACTGCAGAAACTACAGCCACCAGCAGATCAACCAAGAAATCAAATATATAGAACGCTACTGTAGGCTTCAGAAGACTGTTGTATTCATCCTATGGCTATTTCTAGCCAAGTATCCAAGGAAGCACAGTACTATGCGCAGATGAGATGACACTGAGGTTATTGCCTAATAGAAAATCCAACCCTACGAATTTGCCACTTCAGCCTTTGCTATGGATATGTGCGCCACTAAGCAGCAGAACACAGCAATCGCAAGTCATCAATACAAATTGCTCAGAATTGGCAAGTACATGCCTGCAGAAACTACAGCCACCAGCAGATCAACCAGAGAATCAAATATTAGAACGCTACGTAGGTCAAGAAGCTGTTGTATTCTCCTATGGCTATTTTTAGCCAAGGATCAAAGGAAGCACAGTACTATGCCAGATGAGATGACACTGACGTTATTGCCTAATAGAAATCCACCCCTACTTAATTTTGCACTTCAGCCTTTGCTAGGATATGTGCGCCAAGCGCAGAACACAGCAGGGTCGCAAGTCTCACTACAAATTGCTCAGAATTGGCAAGTCATGCACTGCAGAAGAAACTACAGCCACCAGCAGATCAACCAGAAATCAAATATATAGAACGGCTACTGTAGGCTTCAAGAAGCTGTTTGTATTCCCTATGGCTATTTTAGCCAAGTATCAAAGGAAGCACAGTACTATGCCAGATGAGATGACATGAGTTATTGCCTAATAGAAATCCAACCCTACTGAATTTTGCACTTCAGCCTTTGCTATGGAATAGGGCGCCACTAAGCGCAGAACACAGCGGTCGCAAGTCTCACTACAAATTGCTCAGAATTGGCAAGTACATGCACTGCAGAAAACTACAGCCACCAGCAGATCAACCAGAAATCAAATATATATAGAACGCTACTGTAGGCTTCAAGAAGCTGTTTGATTCTCCTGGCTATTTTCTAGCCAAGTATCAAGGAAGCAACACTACTATGCCAGATGAGATGACACGGAGTTATTTGCCTAAAGAAAATCCAACCCCTACTGAATTTTCCACTTCGGTCTTTGCTATGGATATGTGTGCCACTAAGAGCTAAACAAACGGTAGCAAGTCCCCTGCTAATTCCTCACAAAATGGTAAAAGATGCAAATTAAATAAAAAAAGTAGAACGTTATTGTAGCCATAAGAGGGCTGTTGGTTCTTTGAGAATCACTCCGCCTAACAGTAAGCTAATAGAACACCCTAACGCTTTCCTGAGCAGCAGCAGCTCTCTCCCTAGCGGCATCCAGAGACAGAATGATCCGAAGCAGCGCGGCCAGCGGCTAGTCTATCCCAGGGTCACCTGATCTGGCCAGCCAACCATGCTATACGCGTGTAAGGGTACCACGTCATGGGGTGGAGTGAAGAGTCTTCTGGCTTGTGATTGGCTCTGTTTCTGGCCGCCCAAAAAGCAAAACGGGGGAGCTGCCATATTCTGAGACGGGCGAAGTATTCGTCCGAGTAACGAGCAGTTTCGAGTACCTAATGCTCGACCGAGCATCAAGCTCGGACGAGCATGTTCGCTCATCTCTAATCATATTACATGTTTTAAGCATAACAAGGAAAAAAATATAGCATGTTCGCCATAAGAGTGCAAGAAAATGCCCATCTGTAGTCGCATATACGTCCCCACAAAGTCAGTGTGTAAAGGGCCTCTAAAACAGTGGACACCTACCTTTCAGATTATGGCCGATCCCAAAGACCAAGCGAAGACCAATTTGGAGGTGAACGACTAATCACTTGACACTATGGTCTATTCCACAAGTAGTAAGGATTATAGATCTTATTGTTGATACGCCTATATGTGGGGGGTTTATGGATGATCCTGATCATCACCTCTGATAGACCCATGATACCAATTCAGCATAGGGTTCCATGGCCAGGAAAGGGCAGATTCGAAATGTCTTTGAGGGCATGTGGCATGGAGAGGTGGAGTCATACTGCCTACTGTCAAATGCTGCCTAATGGAAATGCCACAATTGGGAATGGAGGTGTCAAGTTTAGGACTGTTAGTAGATGGCAAAAAAAATTTGTTTAAACTTAACCTTTAGTTAGAGACCTGTTGAGCCTGAGCGGAAAAAAAACACAAGACAGCACATCATAGTCATCAGAAATAACTTTGCTGATGTATGGTTGCTATCCTATGGCTATGGCGAGAGCGGACCATACTATCAGAAATGTCATTTCAAGTGACCGACACCAAGTAACACCTGTGGGTGAGATGTCACTACCACACGAGTCATTTATCTTATTTACTTTCAATCGTTGCAATCCTTTCTTTTGGTGACCCGCTGAGAAATGCGGCTAAGAAAGGTACTGCCTTTGTAAGGGCAGGATCAAATTGGGTATATTAGGACAGTGGACCCAACATAGAACTATAAATGGAGCTGCCATCAACTGAGCACCGAGTATCCTGTGAGTAACTTCTTTGACTACCCAGCTTGATGCATACTGAACCGTCAGTAGTGGTAACGACACCTTGTTTCCTTATCTCATATGACTTAATGGTGACACTCTGTGGTCAGTGGAATGTTTTTAGTCTTTTTTTGGCAATGACATGCCAACACTCGGGGAACTGAAATTCTTCATGCATATCGAATAAAATTGTGATTTTTAATATGATACAATCATATAAGAGCTCTCATATCCTTGTGATGCTGCTGCTTGTTTATTGTAGAGTGAGAGCATTTGGGTCAGTGGTGGACCCTCGGCCTAAACACGCCTGTGTGGTATTCTGTTTTTGCGTGTACATTTCTAAAAACATGAAGGTTGTGATGAGGTGTTACAGGATTAGAGAGCAAAAATAGTAACTTAAAGGACTTCTACCACCAGAATAAAGGTTTGTAAACCAAGCACACTGGCATATGGGCATGTTCCCCCTCTGGCAGGATCTTTCTTCTTGTTTTAGCTTATAAGCCCTGGTTTTCTATTTGTGAATGTTTTTCTATTTGAATGTCAACAGTTTAACCCGTGAAAGAGGTATGGTGCCACCTCACAACCACTAAATAGACAATCACTGGGCCCCAGATACTGCATTAACTATTTACGAGATAGCACAACCATATTTTAATATTGAGGATTACTTAAGGACTGGTTCTGTCCACAGAAATGGACATAGAAAATGTGGTGCCGATATACAAAAAGGATCAAAAAGAAATCCTGGAAAACTAGAGACCTGTGAGTCTTACTTCTGTTTATGGGGAAAATATTTGAGGGGTTTTGTAAGATGCTATCCTGGAGTACCTCACTGTACATAACTTATAACCCAGCATCAGCAGGGATCAGTCCTGTCAGACTAATCTGATGGTTTCTATGAGGGGGTAAGTCCAGACTGGACCTGGGCAGTCTGTGGACGTGTATATCTGGACTTTTCCAGGCATTTGTACAGTGCTGCATAAAAGTTTGGTACATAAATGAGACTGCTGGGTCTAGGGGAAAATCTGTGTATTTGGGTAAGTAACTGGCTTAGTGATAGAAACAGAGGGTCATTAATGTAAATTCTACATTGGGGTTGACGAACCAGTGCAGTGCAACAGGAGTGAGTATTGGGGGTTCTTATCTTTTAACCCCTTCCGACATTTGAAAAATATAGACTGCATCGCGGGATGGGTGCGTTCCCGCAAAATGCACGTACTATTACAGTCAAGCTTCTGGCGCCAGCTCCTGAAGGAGCCGGCGCCAGAGCTGCGGGTGTCGGCTATAGTTATAGCTGACACCGCCTCTAACACCCGCGATCGGAGATTTCTCCGATCGCGGGTGTTAACCTAACACGCCGCGGTCGCGCTGGACCGCGGCGTGTTAGAGGCATTTAAAGTTAATTGAAGTGGAATCGGACCCCCCCGCGGCACTACCGGGGGGGGTCCGCTGCTCCGATCGCAGCCCCGGGACTGCCGGTGCCGGGGCTGCGAGATCTTCCTCCGGAAGCCGGGTCCCTGCCTCCTGGCAGGACCGGCTGTAAGACACTGCGGATGCGCAGCATGCTCAGTGTCTTACATTACACAGTGCAATACATCTGTATTGCACTGTGTAACCTGTAAAAAACGTGGAACAAGTGATCAGAAGATCACTTGTTCAAGCTAAGATGTCAGTAAATGTAAAAACAGTAAAAATAAATAAATAAAGGTTTTACAATAAAAATAAATAATAAAAGAAAGTGAAAGTCCCCCCAAAACACCACATTCCCTTTACACAAGTAATAAAGTATAAAAAACACTAAATCACGAAAAAACCCCCACTTATTTGGTATCGCCGCGTCCGTAACAATCTGTACAATAAATCCTAATCATAATTGGACCCGCTCGGTGAAAGGTGGTAAAAAAAAACCCCAAAAACTTGCCAAAAATTAAAACTTTTATCAAATGCTTTACAAAAAATATTCAAAAAAGTGATCCGAAAAAGTTACAAGCACCTAAATGATACCAATAAAAAGAGCAACTGTCATGCAAAAAATAAGCTTACAATCAGCTCCGTAAACCAAAAATACTATAATTATGCCACTATAAAAATGGCAATACTAAAACAATGCAATTTTTTCTATTCTAGTTTTCTTCAATAAAATTGGACAAATAAAAATAAAAACTATATAAATGAGGTATCACAAGTAATCGTAGTGATCCGTAGAAATAAGATAATATATTATTGTATGCTACAGTGAAACACCCCCCCCCAAAAAATGCTAAAAATCCAAAACAAGATTGATGATTTTATTTTCCTCCACACGTAAAAAGTTAATAAAATTGCGTCAATAAGCTAAAAACCCATAAAATTAGTTTTTTTACAGTGCATCTCGTCTCGCAAAAAATAAACCTTATTTGTCTAAAGTGCTTTTAAAAATAAATAAAGATTGTATAGCCTATTCCCAACTAGCGTTGTTATAGAACGGTGCGGTGGGTAGGACTTCCAACACCGGTCAGGTAAGACGGCGGCTGTTCACTGATGGGGGTAAGACGGCGGCTGTTCCTGAGGCCATCCATCCTGCCCCATGGACCAGAAGGGTTACGTCCCCCCACACACCCCAGTTAATCGCTGCTATGGCTCATCAATTCGACGAGCCAATAGCAGCGAATTTACTTATGACGTCAGAATACCGGTCACCAGTTGTAGACACGGTGATCGGGGCAGGGTGGCGGCTGTTCCATGACAGCCACCAATGTGGCCTTGCAGTCCAGAGGGGTTGTTTCCCCCCTCTGTCCATGTTTGCCGCTATTGGCTGGTTGATTTGGTCCAGCCAAAAGCAGCAATATTCGTCACAATGGGCATCGCTAGGGTGAATAAGAGCAACACTTTGCGATAATTTCCTACTAAAACGAAGATATGGTTAAAAAGCGCTGGCCGTGCACATTGTACAGATGATGCTGTACAACTGCTTACGGGCTTTTCCAATGTGCATGTCCTGCCGTTATCATTTCTCGTTTTCAAGAGGAAGATATTAGGAAACTAATATTGGGACAAGAAGGACGGGGCCCCCGTACCTTGGTTTAGATGTTCCTGTGTTTGCCAGGACACGCATTTTCCCGGTGAATTCTGCTGCTTCTAAAGGTAGGATCAATAAGAGTCTGTTCCAAAAGAGGATTAGGATGGACACTACATACTACTAAGATACCTGCGACACCTCCAGAGTGGACAAAAGTTAGTTGGTCCCTGGTATATTCTACTCCTTATACAACTAGACATTCACAATTCACGCCCAACCTGTGTGAATTAATTTCGGTTAAATGAATAATTGTAACAACTGTTATGTCCCGTTGCTCCCTATACCCCTCCTTATTTCATAAAAGGGGCGCCACATAACGGGCACTGAACTTTCCAGAAATAATTGCAATTCCATCTGGACTCACTGCACATCATATTTGGAAACCACCTAATGGGCAAAATGCTCATTTCACGACGTGTATACCCATACAACCACATATTACACCTTGCTAAATTCCCACGGGGTGTACATTCAACAATTAGGGTCACTTTTCGGGTTTCCTCTGTTTGGTACCACTACGGCTCTCCAAATGTATCCTGACACGTGAAGGTTTTTACAAATTTGCGCTCTAAAAGACAAACATCCCTCTTTCCTCTACTGTGCGCCCATAAAGCATTTTATATGCACATGTGGGGGACTTCTACACTCGGGAGAAAGTAGTTTTACACCTTTTTTGGGTTATTATATATTATCCCTTGTGGCTTACATAAATTAGGGGTAAAGTGACATTTATAGGAAAATTTCACCTTTTTAATGATTCGGGCCTAATTGGATCATTCACCTGTGGGGCAAATACGTATATTACACATTGCTAAATTCTCTAAGGTGTGGCATTCAAAGTAGGGTCACTTTCGGATTCTTATCTGTTTATACCACTAGGGTTCCCAAATGCATGTCAAACATTTCTGGCAAATTTGGCTTCTAAAGGCAAACATTCCTTTCCTTTTACTGTGAGCCCATACAACTTATAACACATGTGGGGTACTTCTACACTCTGAGAGAAATAGGTTGTACACCATTTTGGGGGGTTATTACATTTTTTATCCCTTGTGGCTATATAAAAATAGGAGAGTAAATGACCTTATAAGAAATGTTCACCTTTTATCTATTTAAGTCCTAATTAAATCAAACACCTTTACAGACAAATACACTATACACCTTGCTAATTCTCCAAGGGTGCTGCTTTCCAAAATGGTGATATTTGGGGTTCCGCTGTTTTGGTACCACTACGGCTCTCTAAATGCATCCTGACATATGTAAAGGATGTCTGTCAAATTTGGCTTCTAAAAGGCCAACGCCCCTCTTTCCCTTCTGAGCTTCACTGCGTACCCATGCAACATTATTTGCATATGTGGGGCAATTTTTTACTCGGGGAGAAATGCTAGTACACATTTTTTGGGGTTGTTTCATATTAATGCCTTTGGGATACAAAAATTAGCCGAAAAAGTGACTTTTTGGGAAAATGTTCACTTTTTCCTTTAGGGACCTAATTGAAGCAAACACCTGTAGGGGAAAATACACATATTACACCTCTGCTGAATTCTCCAAAGGGGCACTTCCAAAATGGTGACACTTGTTGGGGTTCCCTCTTGTTTTGGTACCATAGGGCTCTCCAAATGCATCTCTGACACATGTAAAGGATGATTGTCAAATTGGCTTCTAAAAGGCCAAAGCCCCTCATTCCCTTCTGAGACCTACTGTGCACCCATACACAACATATATGCAAAAGTGGTGCGAGTTCTGTGCTTAGAGAGAAATAGTTTTACACATTTTGGGGTTGTTTCATCTTTATCCCTTGTGGCTTAAAAAAATTTGGGGATTAAAAGTGACTTTTTTGAGAACATTTTCACCTTTTTTCCCTTTTGGGGCCTAATTGAATCAAACACCTGTGGGGAAAATACACACAATTACACGTTGCTAAACTCTCCAAGGAGGTGGTGTACTTTCCAAATGGGTCTCATGTTGGGGCTTTCCTCTGTTTTGTACCATTATGGCTCTCCAAATGCATCCTGACACACGAAAACTTTTTCAGCCATATTTGCCCTGCAAAAACGAAACAACGCTCTTTCCATTCCAAGTGCCCCCTGTGCCCGTACAGCAGGGTAACAGTGACAAAATGGGTATTGGGCATGTCCAGGAGGAATTGCCCTAAACATTGTAAATGCATTTCCTTTTTAACCCATGTGAAGGTGCAAATTTTGTGTCAATGAATATATTAAGATAAAAGTTACATTTCTCTAATTTCACTTTCATTATCTTTCACGCTCATGAACGCTCAAAGGGTTAACAAAATTCCCAAAGGTTGTTTTGAATATTTTGAGGAGTGTAGTTTCTAAAATGGTGTGTCATTGTGGGGGTGTTTTCTGTCAGTGGGCTTATAAAGTCACTTCTAACTAAATTGACCTCAGAAGTAGGTTTTGATGATTTTCGTGGAAATCTGAAAAATTGCACCTAAAGTTATAAGCCTCTAACATCCATAATAAAGGAAAAGAGTTTGAAAAATGATGCCAAGTTAAAGCAGACAATGGAAATGTTAGTTATCAAGTTATTTTAGTGATATGACCAACTTTCCAAAAGTAGAAAATTTGAATTGGAAAACATTGTTTTTAAAAAATTTTGCCAAATTTCCATTTATTCATAAATAAATACTAAATATGATTAAATTTCTCAACCAGCATGAAGTACAATGTGTCACGAAAAAAACAATCTCAAAAATAACTGGATAGTTAAAGCGTTCCAAAGTATAACCACTTAAATGACACATGTCAGATTTTAAAAAATGGGCCGTGTCAGGAAGGTGAAAGTGGCTTCAGCGTTAAGGGGTTAATATTTTTGTAATGACCTGTAAAGGGGTCTACACAGTCAAGTTTCATATTTGCCGATGAAGCTGTGTAAAGTAAATAATACTAACGCCGATAGTATAACATTACAGAGGAATTTGTAGAATCTTCAAAAATGGGCAGAGAGAAAGGTTGATGAAGTTTAATGTAGATAATGTAAAGTTATGCACATGGGGCCATGGAATCAAAAAAGTCAATAAGTTATAAACAGTCAATTACTTGGAAAAACTGGAGCTGAAAAAGACTTGGGGGTATTGGTGGATGGTAAACTTATATTAGTGACCAGAGCCAGGCACAGCTGCTAAAGCAATAAAATTAGGAATATATCAGAGAGGAATAATTCTCATGATAAGGACATAGTTTTGTGTACAGTTTTAGGCAACCGTGTATAAAAAGGACATAGTAGAACTGGAACTGGTGCAGAGGAGAGCCCAAGATTATTTGTGGAATGGGGGACTAGAATACAAGGACAGATTACTTAAGGGGTATTCCCATCTAGGCATTACATTAATTAAATTCATTTGCCATTGTAAACATTTCTTCAATTGGAGGTTAGTTAAAAAAATGTTCCGTGTGAAGATAATTTCTCATAAATGTAGTCATGATGTCCCTAGAAACCAGATACTTCCTCGGATACGACACGTCACACTTGGCAGCGGTGGCCAGACTTGCGCTATAAGTCTGCGGACCACCAGGATTCAGTGCATTACCACAGGACGGCTGTGCGACATGCAACATGTAGTAACTCCCGGACATTATATACAATAACCTTTTATTTCTTTAGCAATCTCTCAGGCAGAGGTGGCCGTATCCGAGGGAAGCCATCTCGGTTTTAAGGGACAACATGGCTACATTTATGAGAAATTATCTTCACACAGGAACATTTTTTAATAACATCTAATTGTAGAATGTTTATATATGGCAGATTAAGTGAAAACTGAATGCAGTGCCCAGATGAGAATACCCTTTAACTCCCGCCGGGGTTGTTATGGCGGACTCTATGTACAGTTCAAGAGAGCCTGGATGCCTTTCTGGAGAGAAAAAAATCCAGGGTTATGGGGATAAAACATTTAATTCTAAGGCTGGACAATTTAACAGTCTTTTTACAACCTTATATACTACTGTCATTCTACTTTTAGACTGAATTAGCTAAACTGTGTAAATGTTTTAGGGCACAGAATATTTCATATAACCACACCCTTTTTCTGAGTCCACTCCTTTTTTTCGTTGGTTACCCCAAATGAGCCTGAAAAGTGGGAAAAAAATGGTCACAAGTCTTAAAGGAACACACAGTCAAAGCTAATTCATTGAATAATTTGGGTCTATAACCTGGAGTCATGGTCCTTCCTTCAGGCCCTGCACAAGGGATAATTCACCGAATCAGTGCGACTAGTATTTCTTTAATAAATGTGTCATAGGTCATTTGGGACAAATTACACCAGAAGGCTGGCCAAAGTGGCATCATATATTCCCCGATTATCTTTTGGGGACTTATATACTTTTTCAGTTTTCCAGCTTACATAGAATCCTGGATAAAACGCAAACTGGCTCTCCCAAGAGAGGTTTAATGCACTGATGCCCGCGACATTAACCCTACAAAAGCTAATCCAAGGCGTTTTACCAGTTGCCATGCTGCTTATCTCCCAATTAACCATATAAACTCTTCAAGATCAGTTTATACTTTAAAAAAGGAACCACGAAGATAACATCATTTCTTCCTCTTGAAAGCCACCTTAATACTGCCAAATAGACTGATAATCAAGCCATAACCTCAAAACATAACTTTATTATTTATCAGATCAGAGAGAGAGTAGGGAGCCAGGCTCAAGCAGCACATGAGAAGGAAGTTACACTCCATAGTCACAAGCCAGAAGAAGCAGAATAGTAGCCATGTGGTTAAAACTACACTAAAAGTATACCTGGCTCCTTGCTATTAAAAAATAAAGGGGTATTTCTGGAATATAAACATCTGATATAAAAACCATAATACTATAAATAATACAACTTTATGATTCACAAAATTGTAATAACAGGTTATCTTTAAGTGCCAGTATGAGATAATTGCAATGTCACCTAATGCTGAATGGTATAGAACACTTGGGCGGAAGTGGTGCAATGTACCATATGAGTATCAGGCCCTCCAGTAAACTAGTTCAATACTGAAACTTACTAAATGGAACTATAAAACAAAAAGTCAGGAAAAGTAAATGTTGCAAAATGCTTAAAAAAGAAAAGAGTGATTTTTTTTTTTGCATAACATTCTAAAATACACGTTGCAATATAACTAGCAGCAACTAACTCTCCTCTCTTATTGATAGCCGAATCTGGGTAGCATTAAGTTTTTGTCAACCAAAGCATCGAGTGACTTGGAAAGATTTATCATGATATAAAACCCCGCCCCACAGGCGTACAGTTTCTAGCAGCCACTCAGACTTAAAGGGCATCACCTCCAGGATGGAAGGACTGTATGCAAATGAGCCTGAGGGCCTCCAAACAAACTATGGAGCCTGGAGCCCTTCAGGCTCATTTGCATACGTCCTTCATGCTGGTGTTAGATGTCCTTTTAAACGCTCTCTAGCTGAAGGGGCAATCTGTCCAACGATGGCCAATCCACCAATGCTGTGCTCTTCTTTCCACCCCTTTGATGGGGGTGGCGTTAAGAAGAAAATAATCACACAATGGCCAGCATTTTGCTAGGTATCACAATTATTTTAGGGCTCATACACCACAAAAAATAGCAACGAGCCCTGATAAAATGCCCCCCATTGATCATCAATGTGAAGTGCACAGGAATACACTTCTCACCCCAAAGAACGTTACAGCAGACTGGTGCATACAGTGCTTTATATCCATTTAGAAACATAAAATCGTCAAAGCACAACGTATACAATCTGGTTTTGTTTTACTGAGAATTGTGTCCAGGCTGTAGGTTTCTGGTAGAAATAAGACTCCCTATGATCAATTAGATATAACTTGAAGGACCTGCACCTTTATTCAATCTAATACTATGAGACTATTACTATTTCTGTCATGTTTTGTTCATTGAATTCAGGTTGAAAACCAGTGGTGAAGTGATTGTTCCGGCTACTCTGGGCTGTGCCACCTAATCGTGGCCATAAATAGCAGATAGAGTAGGTGTCTTTACGAAACTGAATGCTATTACCTATAGTGACCTCCACTGGCAGGTCTATCAATTATAGACATGTTTTTATTACTAATGGAAATCGTTAACATTTCCATTATCTATAAAAATAATGTTGCTTGGTAGACTTATCAAAGATTTTCCCTCAGTAATTGGCCAGAAAATATAGGCATCTGCATTTTACACATGATACACTACAAGACCCAATTACTCTAGGACGTAACAGACAAATGCTAATAGACACACCAGAAACACAGTCCTACATCTAGATTTATTACAAAAAATCCAAAAACAATACTGCCTGTGTTAGTGGTTAAGGCGGAGTTCACACTAACTGTTAGCATTTCCATAAAACAAAAAGAGGATGATAAACGGAAATAAACTTAACATAGCTGAAAACATATCAGAAGTTTTTGCTCCATTTTTAAGAAGGTAAGTGGTGAGGATCAAATTTACTAACCTTACATTACTTTACAGTTTTCTAAAGTAAAAGCATGCCAATAGACTCCAACTGACTACTGTCCCGTAATGGAGTAAATTCGGGTAGGGGGATATCAAGAACAGTGTGACAAGTGCTGGTTTGGATTTCCACAATGATATTTAACCATACAACATACAAAGCTATCATGGCACAATTCTTTCCATGAAAACAATAAGCACCACAAGAGGAGCGGATGATAGAAGCCTCTAGCTGTGGCTACAAGTCCTGTCCCCTTTTATGCCCCACAGCAGTTTGTACGTTGATATTTCAGTGGTAGACAGATTGTCTAACTAGATGGTGGCCATGAGCCCTCCAGGAATGTGGAGCACCCGATGGATGCCCAAAACAAGCTAATGGGGTTCCTCAATTGTTTATGAGGATCTGCGAAAATGGAGTCATATGGAACAATTTGGTCATGAAAAAGTTCATTGGCTTGTTTGTATAGATCTAGACACAGACTGTAGGGCAGTGGTGGGCGAACCTATGGACGGGTGCCAGAGGTGGCACTCGGAGCCATTTCGTGGGCACTCACCAGGCAGGAACAAATCCACCAAATCTTCCTGCAGCCCCTTGCAACTTAAGCGCTATTTTAAAGAACACTTCATTTGCTATTTGGAACTGTGGGAAAAGGTGTGGACAGGGCTGCATTATCTTTGGAGGTCCTCCTGCTGGACCCTTCAATCTTCCTCTACAGAGAGACCCTAGAGAGAAGTTACAATTAGAGTCTGAATTTGCCCTCCTCCTTTTGACTGTATTTGTGGCCTCGATTTAGAGATTTGGAAGAACAGGTAGCAGTAAGTTACTGCTTAAAATTCCATGTTGGCATTTCGCGGTAAATAAGTGGATTTTGGTTGTAGTTTGGCACTCGGTCTCTAAAGGTTTGCATCACTGGTGTAGGGACACCAGCTTTTGATGTAAGGGGTTACATTCTATTCTCCTTATTATTTACATTTTTAGGGTAATACCACGAGGAGAGTTCGAAATGCCTGATCTAGAATTGTCGTTAATGGGGAAAAAAGTGTTCAGTAAAAGCTTTGATAGAGGAGTAGGCCGTCACTTAAGCAGCAGGAGGTATTTTTGGTGATGCATTTGCTTAATTTATTGCACATTTAGTGAGCTATTGCCGTAACCGTTACTTTTTGTAAAAGGAAGGAAGGTAAGGGCCATATGTATGTGGAGTTAGGAGTATCTCACCTTAGAGGGAGACTACCAGAGGGGAACATCTATCTGCAATACCATTCTAATGTGTCACTCTGTGATCCAGCACCTTACAGACCTGTAGAGGAATAACTATGTAACCGGCTACTCCACGCCAGTTTAGTTTAGTATATTTACTGCTGGTATATTGACAAAAAAAAAAATCACTGTAGGTAAATTTTGTGGTGTGATATTCATTGCATAAATATATATAGATATAATATATATATATGTATATATAATATATATATATATATATTATTGCACTCCCAACACAAACATTATCACAGTTGAAGATAAGAATTAAACCATTTTTCCATTCACCTATCTGAAGATATGTACAGTACATCAAATGCACTTTAAAAAATTCTTATATTACTGGTAGCATGCAGCTTCACTGATCCCTTCATTGCAATATCTATGACGTCAAAATAAAATTTCTCATTGAATGAATAAGTGTCAAAGGATGACATGAAGATACTCATAGGCATCAATGTAGTCTACAGTAAGAAACAATCTAGTGTGTTCCTGGGACATATTAAAGGGGCGGCAGTGTCCCTCGCGCGTGGCCCTGGTGTCCCTCGCCGCGTGGCCCTGGTGTCCCTCGCCGCGTGGCCCTGGTGTCCCTCGCCGCGTGGCCTGGTGTCCCTCGCCGCGTGGCCCTGTGTCCCTGCCGCGTGGCCTGGTGTCCCTCGCCGATGGCGGGTTGTCCCTCGCCCGTAGGGGGTAGTGTTCCTCACTGCGAGGAGTTGTTCCTCACTGGTGGCCGTAGTCCTCCTCACTGCATGGCGGGTGGTTCCTACTATAGGCGGTTGTGTTCTTGGGACATATTATATATTATTGTTAGAGATGGGCAAATCGATTCTAACGATTCTAAATTCATTTAGAATTTCAGGAAACCTTCGATTCGCCATGGATCCGAAGTTTACAGTGACTCGTGGGAATGAATTTTGTTTTGTTTTTACCCTCATTAGCAAAATGTCTGACGGACAAACATGTTACATGGGGCAGAGAACTCTGGGAAGAAGAAAGGAACAGGAGGTACTGTTCCTCACTGTATGGGGGGTAGTCTTCCTCACTGTATGGGGGAGTCTTCTCACTTATGGGGGTAGCTTCCTCACTGTATGGGGGAGTCTTCCTCACTGTATGGGGGTGCTTCCTACTGTATGGGGGGTAGTCTTCCTCCCCCCCAGTCTTCCCCCCCCCCCATCACTGTATCGGGGGGTAGTCTTCTCAATGTATTGCGGTAGGTAGTCTTCCTCACTGTATGGAGGTAGTAGTTCCCTCACTGTATGAGGGTGGTATCCCTCATGTAGGGGGGTAGTGTTCCTCACTGTAAGGTGTAGTGTTCTCACTGTAAGGGGTAGTGTTCCTCACTGTAGGTGGTAGTGTTCTTCACTGTGTGGTGTAGTGCCCCTCACTGTATGGCCGTAGTGTTCTCATGTGTGCCGGTAGTGTCCCTCCCTGCTATGGCAGTAGTGTTCTCACTGTATGGCGTTTAGTGTAGTGTCCCTTACGGTTGGTGTAGTGTTCCTCACGGTTATGGCTGTATTCTCACTGTATCGGTGGGTAGTGCTCCTCACTGTGTGACCGGTAGTGTCCTCACTGTATGGGGTAGTGTTCCTCACGTATGGGGGTAGTGTTCCTCACTGTATGGGGGTAGTGTTCCTCACTGTATGGGGGTAGTGTTCTCACTGTTATGGCGTAGGGCCTCACGTATGGCGGTAGTGTTCTCCTCACTGTATGGCCGGGTTAGTGGTCCTTCACTGTATGGCTGTATTTCTCACTGTATGGCGGTAGTGCTCCTCACTGTGTGCCGGTAGTGTCCCTCACTGTATGGGGGTAGTGTTCCTCACTGTATGGGGGTAGTGTTCGGGGTTTTGTTTCCCCCCTCTGTCCATGTTTGCCGCTATTGGCTGGTTGATTTGGTCCAGCCAAAAGCAGCAATATTCGTCACAATGGGCATCGCTAGGGTGAATAAGAGCAACACTTGGCGATAATTTCCCTACTAAAACGAAGATATGGTACAAAAGCGCTGGCCGTGCACATTGTACAGATGATGCTGTACAACTCTTACGGGCTTTTCCAATGTGCATGTCCTGCCGTATCATTTCTCCGTTTCAAGAGGAAGATATTAGGAAACTAATATTGGGACAAGAAGGACGGGGCCCCCTTGAAAACGGAGAAATGATACGGCAGGACATGCACATTGGAAAAGCCCGTAAGAGTTGTACAGCATCATCTGTACAAGTGCACGGCCAGCGCTTTTGTACCATATCTTCGTTTTAGTAGGGAAATTATCGCCAAGTGTGTCTCTTATTCACCCTCAGCGATGCCCATTGTGACGAATATTGCTGCTTTTGGCTGGACCAAATCAACCAGCCAATAGCGGCAAACATGGACAGAGGGGGGAAACAAAACCCCTCTGGACTGCAGGCACAATTGGTGGCTGTCAGGAACAGCGCCACCCTGCCCCGATCACCGTGTCTACGACATGGTGACCGGTATTACTGACGTCATAAGTAAATTCGCTGCTATTGGCTCGTCTGAATTGATGAGCCAATAGCAGCGATAATAAACTGGGGGTGGTGGGGGGGACGTAACCCTTCTGGTCCATGGGGCAGGATGGATGGCCGTCAGGAACAGCCGCCGTCTTACCCCGATCAGTGAACAGCCGCCGTCTTACCTGACCGGTGTTGGAAGTCACTACCCACCGCACCGTTCTAACAACGCTAGTTGGAATAGGCTATACAATCTTTATTTATTTTTAAGCAATTTAGACAAATAAGGGTTTATTTTTTGCGAGACGAGATGCACTGTAAAAAAAACTAATTTTAGTGGGTTTTTAGCTTATTGAAGCAATTTTATTAACTTTTTACGTGTGGAGGAAAATAAATCATCAATTCTTGTTTTGGATTTTTAGCATTTTTGGGGGGGGGTGTTCACTGTAGCATAACAATAATATATTTCTTTATTCTACGGATCACTACGATTACGTTGATACCTCATTTATATAGTTTTATTTTATTTGTCCAATTTTATTGAAGGAAAACTAGAATAAAAAATTGCTTTGTTTAGATTGCCATTTTTAAGTGGCATAATATAGTATTTTTGGTTTACGGAGCTGATTGAAGCTTATTTTTTGCATGACAGTTGCTCTTTTATTGGTACATTTAGGTGCTTGTAACTTTTTCGGATCACTTTTAGAATATTTTTTGTAAAGCAATTTGATAAAAGTTTTAATTTTTGGCAAGTTTTTGGGGTTTTTTTTTACCACGTTCACCGAGCGGGTCCAATATGATTAGGATTTATTGTACAGATTGTTACGGACGCGGCGATACCAAATAAGTGGGGTTTTTTCGTGATTTAGTGTTTTTTATACTTTATTACTTGTGTAAAGGGAAATGGGTGTTTTGGGGGACTTTCACTTTCTTTTATTATTATTTTTATTGTAAAAACCTTTATTTATTTATTTTTACTGTTTTTACATTTACTGACATCTTAGCTTGAACAAGTGATCTTCTGATCACTTGTTCAAGCTTTTTTACAGGTACACAGTGCAATACAGATGTATTGCACTGTGTAATGTAAGACACTGAGCATGCTGCGCATGCCCAGTGTCTTACAGCGGGTCCTGCCAGAGGCAGGACCCGGCTTCCGGAGGAAGATCTCGCAGCCCGGGCACCGGCAGTCCCGGGGCTGCGATCGGAGCAGCGGACCCCCCCGGTAAGTGCCGCGGGGGTCCGATTCCACTTCAATTAACTTTAAATGCCTCTAACACGCCGCGGTCAGCGCGACCGCGGCGTGTTAGGGTAACACCCGCGATCGGAGAAATCTCCGATCGCGGGTGTTAAGAGGGTGTCAGCTATAACATATAGCCGACACCCGCAGCTTCTGGCGCCGGCTCCTTCAGGAGCTGGCGCCAGAAGCTTGACGTAATAGTACTGCATTTTGCGGGAACGCACCTCCCGCGATGCAGATCTATTATTTCAAATGTCGGAGGGGTTAAAAGATAAGAACCCAATACTCACTCTGTGGCACTGCACTGGTTACGTCAACCCAATGTGAGAATTTACATTAATGACCCTCTGTTTTCTATCACTAAGCCAGTTACTTACCCAAATACACAGATTTTCCCCTAGACCCAGCAGTCTCATTTTATGTACCAAACTTTTATGCAGCACTGTATCAAATGCCTGGAAAAGTCCAGATATACAAGTCCACAGACTGCCCCAGGTCCAGTCTGGAACTTACCCCTCATAGAAACCAATCAGATTAGTCTGACGGACTGATCCCTGCTGATGCTGGGTTATAAGATTATGTACAGTGAGGTACTCCAGGATAGCATCTTTAACAACCCCTCAAATATTTCCCCAACAGAAGTAAGACTACAGGTCTCTAGTTTCCAGGATTTCTTTTTGATCCTTTTTTGTATATCGGCACCACATTTTCTATGTGCCAGTTCTGTGGAACAGAACCAGTCCTTAAGTATCTACAAATATTAAAATAATGGTTTGTCTATCATCGTAAATAGTTAATGCAGTATCTGGGGCCCAGTGATTTGTCTATTTTAGTGGTTGTGAGGTGGCACCATACCTCTTTCAGGGTTAAACTGTTGACATTCAAAATAGAAAAACATTCAAAATAGAAAACCAGGGCTTTAGAAGCTAAAACAAGAAGAAAAGATCCTGCAGAGGGGGAACATGCCCATATGCCAGTGTGCTTGGTTTACAACCTTTATTCTGGTGGTAGATGTCCTTTAAGTTACTATTTTTGCTCTCTATAATCCTGTAACACCTCATCACAACCTTCATGTTTTAGGAATGTAAACGCAAAAACAGAGTACCACACCAGCGTGTTTAGCCAGAGGGTCCACACACTGACCCAAATGCTCTCACTCTACAATAAAACAAGCAGCATCACCAGGATATGAGCTCTTATATGATGTATCATATTAAAAATCACAATATTTATTAGATATGCATGAAGAATTTCAGTTACCCGAGTTTTGGCATGTCATTGCCAAAAAAAGACTAAAACATTCCACTGACCAGCAGGAGTGTCACCATATAAGTCATATGAGATAAGGAAACAAGGTGTCTTACCACTATGACGGTTCAGTATGCATCAAGCTGGGTAGTCAAAGAATTACTCACAGGATATCAGGTGCTCAGTTGATGGCAGCTCCATTATAGTTCTATGTATGGGTCACTGTCCCTAATATACCAAATGTTGACTCCTGCCCTTACAAAGGCAGTACTTCTTCTTAGGCCGGATTCTTCAGCGGGTCACCAAAGAAAGGATTGCAACGATTGAAAGTAATAAGATAATGACTCGTGTGGTAGTGACATCTCACCCTAGGTGTACTTGGGTCGGTCACTTGAAATGACATTTCTGATAGTATGGTCGCTATCCACTAGCCATAGGATAGCAACCATACTATCAGCAAAGTTATTTCTGATGACTATGATGTGCTGTCTTGTGTTTTTTTTTCGCTCAGGCTCAACAGTCATTCTAACTAAGGTTAGTTAAAACAAATTTTTTTGCCATCTACTAACAGTCCTAAACTTGACACTCCATTCCCAATTGGGCATTTCCATTAGGCAGCATTTGACAGTAGGCGTATGACTCCAACCTCTCCATGCCACATGCTCCTCAAGACATTTCGAAATCTGCCCTTCCTGGCCATGGAACCCTATGCTGAATTGGGTATCATGGTCTATCAGAGGTGATGATCAGGATCATCCATAAACTCCCCACATATAGGCGGTATCAACAAATAAGATCTAATATCCTTACTACTTGTGGGAAATGACCATAGTGTCAAGTGATTAGTCGTTCACCTCCAATTGGTCTTCTGCGTTGGTCTTTGGGATCTGCATAATCTGAAAGGTAGGTAGTCCACTGTTTTAGGCCCTTTACACACTGACTTTGTGGGGACGTATATGCGACTACAGATGGGCATTTTCTGCACTCTTATGGCGAACATGCTATATTTATTTTCCTTGTTATGCTTAAAACTGTAATATGATTAGAGATGACGAACATGCTCGTCCGAGCTTGATGCTCGTCGAGCATTAGGGTACTCGAAACTGCTCGTTACTCGGACGAATACTTCGCCCGCTCGAGAAATGGCAGCTCCCGCCGTTTTGCTTTTTGGCGGCCAGAAACAGAGCCAATCACAAGCCAGAGACTCTGCACTCCACCCAGCATGACGTGGTACCCTTACACGTCGATAGCAGTGGTGGCTGGCCAGATCAGGTGACCCTGGGATAGACTAGCCGCTGGCCGCGCTGCTCGGATCATTCTGTCTCTGGATGCCGCTAGGGAGAGAGCTGCTGCTGCTCAGGGAAAGCGTTAGGTGTTCTATTAGCTACTGTTAGGCAGGAGTGATTCTCAAAGAACCCAACAGCCCTCTTAGGGCTACAATAACGTTCTACTTTTTTTTTTTAATTTGCATCTTTTACCATTTTGTGAGGAATTAGCAGGGGACTTGCTACCGTGTGTTTAGCTCTTAGTGGCACACATATCCATAGCAAAGACCGAAGTGGAAAATTCAGTAGGGGTTGGATTTCTATTAGGCAATAACTCAGTGTCATCTCATCTGGCATAGTAGTGTGCTTCCTTTGATACTTGGCTAGAAAATAGCCATAGGAGAATACAAACAGCTTCTTGAAGCCTACAGTAGCGTTCTATATATTTGATTTCTGGTTGATCTGCTGGTGGCTGTAGTTCTGCAGTGCATGTACTTGCCAATTCTGAGCAATTTGTAGTGAGACTTGCGACCGCTGTGTTCTGCGTTAGTGGCGCCACATCCATAGCAAAGCTGAAGTGCAAAATTCAGTAGGGGTTGGATTTCTATTAGGCAATAACTAGTGTCATCTCATCTGGCATAGTACTGTGCTTCCTTTGATACTTGGCTAGAAAATAGCCATAGGAGAATACAAACAGCTTCTTGAAGCCTACAGTAGCGTTCTATATATTTGATTTCTGGTTGATCTGCTGGTGGCTGTAGTTTTCTGCAGTGAGTACTTGCCAATTCTGAGCAATTTGTAGTGAGACTTGCGACCGCTGTGTTCTGCGCTTAGTGGCGCACATATCCATAGCAAAGGCTGAAGTGGCAAAATTAAGTAGGGGTGGATTTCTATTAGGCAATAACTCAGTGTCATCTCATCGGCATAGTACTGTGCTTCCTTTGATACTTGGCTAGAAAATAGCCATAGAGAAATACAAACAGCTTCTTGAAGCCTACAGTAGCGTTCATATATTTGATTTCTGGTTGATCTGCTGGTGGCTGTAGTTTCTGCAGTGCATGTACTTGCCAATTCTGAGCAATTGTAGTGAGACTTGCGATTGCTGTGTTCTGCGCTTAGTGGCGCACATATCCATAGAAAGGCTGAAGTGGCAAAATTCGTAGGGGTTGGATTTCTATTAGGCAATAACTCAGTGTCATCTCATCATGGCATAGTACTGTGCTTCCTTTGATACTTGGCTAGAAAATAGCCATAGGAGAATACAAACAGCTTCTGAAGCCTACAGTAGCGTTCTATATATTTGATTTCTGGTTGATCTGCTGGTGGCTGTAGTTTCTGCAGTGCATGTACTTGCCAATTCTGAGCAATTTGTAGTGAGACTTGCGACGCTGTGTTCTGCGCTTAGTGGCGCACATATCCATAGCAAAGGCCGAAGTGGCAAATTCAGTAGGGGTTGGATTTCTATTAGGCAATAACTCGTGTCATCTCATCTGGCATAGTACTGTGAGGAAGATATTAGGAAACTAATATTGGGACAAGAAGGACGGGGCCCCAGTACCTCTGGTTTAGATGTTCCTGTGTTTTGCCAGGACAGCATTTTCCCGGTGAATTCTGCTGCTTCTAAAGGTAGGACTCAATAAAGAGTCTGTTCCAAAAGAGGAGTTAGGATGGACACTACATACTACTAAGATACCTGCGACACCTCCAGAGTGACAAAAGTTTAGTTGGTCCCCTGGTATATTCTACCTCCTTATACACTAGACATTCACAATTCACGCCCAACCTGTTGTGAATTAATTTCGGTAAAATGAATAATTGTAACAACTGTTATGTCCCGTTGCTCCCTATACCCCTCCATTATTTCATAAGGGGCGCCACATAACGGGCACTGAACTTTCCAGAAATAATTGCAATTTCCATCTTGGACTCCATTGCACATCATATTTGGAAACCACCTATATGTTCAAAATGCTCATTTCACGACGTGTATTACCCTACACCACATATTACACCTTGCTAAATTCCCCAAGGGGTGTACATTCAACAATTAGGGTCACTTTTCGGGTTTTCCTCTGTTTTGGTACCACTACGGCTCTCCAAATGTATCCTGACACGTGAAGGTTTTCTTACAAATTTGGCCTCTAAAAGACAAACATCCCTCTTTTCCTCTACTGTGCGCCCATAAAGCATTTTATATGCACATGTGGGGTACTTCTACACTCGGGAGAAATAGTTTTACACCTTTTTTGGGGTTATTTAATATATTATCCCTTGTGGCTTACATAAATTAGGGGTAAAGTGACATTTATAGGAAAATTTTCACCTTTTTAATGATTCGGGCCTAATTGGATCATTCACCTGTAGGGGCAAATACGTATATTACACATTGCTAAATTCTCTAAGGGGTGTGCATTCAAAGATTAGGGTCACTTTTCGGATTCTTATCTGTTTTATACCACTAGGGTTCTCCAAATGCATGTCAAACATTTCTGTCAAATTTGGCTTCTAAAAGGCAAACATTCCCCTTTCCTTTTACTGTGAGCCCATACAACATTTTATATACACATGTGGGGTACTTCTACACTTGAGAGAAATAGGTTTACACATTTTGGGGGGTTATTACATTTTTTTATCCCTTGTGGCTATATAAAATTAGGAGTAAAATGACCTTTATAAGAAAATGTTCACCTTTTATCTATTTAAGTCCTAATTAAATCAAACACCTTTACAGACAAATACACATATTACACCTTGCTAAATTCTCTAAGGGGTGTGCTTTCCAAAATGGTGATACTTGTTGGGGTTCCGCTCTGTTTTGGTACCACTACGGCTCTCTAAATGCATCCTGACATATGTAAAGGATGTCTGTCAAATTTGGCTTCTAAAAGGCCAACGCCCCTCTTTCCCTTCTGAGCTTCACTGCGTACCCATGCAACATTTTATTTGCATATGTGGGGCAATTTTTTACTCGGGAGAAATGCTAGTACACATTTTTTGGGGTTGTTTCATATTTAATGCCTTATGGGATACAAAAATTAGCCGAAAAAGTGACTTTTTTGGGAAAATGTTCACCTTTTTCCTTTTAGGGACCTAATTGAAGCAAACACCTGTAGGGGAAAATACACATATTACACCTTGCTGAATTCTCCAAAGGGTGCACTTTCCAAAATGGTGACACTTGTTGGGGTTCCCCTCTGTTTTGGTACCACTAGGGCTCTCCAAATGCATCCTGACACATGTAAAGGATGATTGTCAAATCTGGCTTCTAAAAGGCCAAAGCCCCTCATTCCCTTCTGAGACCTACTGTGCACCCATACAACACTATATATGCAAAAGTGGTGCAGTTCTGTGCTTAGGAGAAATAGTTTTACACATTTATGGGGTTGTTTCATCTTTTATCCCTTGTGGCTTAAAAAAATTTGGGGTAAAAGTGACTTTTTTGAGAACATTTTCACCTTTTTTCCCTTTTGGGGCCTAATTGAATCAAACACCTGTTGGGGAAAATACACAAATTACACGTTGCTAAACTCTCCAAGGGGTGTACTTTCCAAAATGGTGTCTCATGTTGGGGCTTTCCTCTGTTTTGGTACCATTATGGCTCTCCAAATGCATCCTGACACACGAAAACTTTTTCAGCCATATTTGCCCTGCAAAAACGAAACAACGCTCTTTCCATTCCAAGTGCCCCCCTGTGCCCGTACAGCAGGGTACAGTGACAAAATGGGTATTGGCATGCTCAGGAGGAATTGCCCTAAACATTGTAAAATGCATTTTCCTTTTTAACCCATTGTGAAGGTGCAAATTTTAGTGTTCAATGAATCTATATTAAGATAAAATTACATTTCTCTAATTTCACTTTCATTTATCTTTCACGCTCATGAAACGCTCAAAGGGTTAACAAAATTCCCAAAGGTTGTTTTGAATATTTTGAGGAGTGTAGTTTCTAAAATGGTGTCATTTGTGGGGGTTTTCTGTCATGTGGGCCTTATAAAGTCACTTCTAACTAAATTGACCCTTCAGAAGTAGGTTTTGATGATTTTCGTGGAAATCTGAAAAATTGCACCTAAAGTTATAAGCCTCCTAACATCCTAAATAAAGGAAAAGATGTTTGAAAAATGATGCCAAGTTAAAGCAGACATATGGAAAATGTTAGTTATCAAGTTATTTTAGTGATATGACCAACTTTCCAAAAAGTAGAAAATTTTGAATTTGGAAAACATTGTTTTTTAAAAAATTTTTGCCAAATTTCCATTTATTTCATAAATAAATACTAAATATATTGATTAAATTTCTCAACCAGCATGAAGTACAATGTGTCACGAAAAAACAATCTCAAAATCAACTGGATATGTTAAAGCGTTCCAAAGTTATAACCACTTAAATAGACACATGTCAGATTTTAAAAAATGGGCCGTGTCAGGAAGGTGAAAAGTGGCTTCAGCGTTAAGGGGTTAATATTTTTAGTAATGACCCTGTAAAGGGGTCTACACAGTCAAGTTTCAATATTTGCCGATGAAGCTGTGTAAAGTAATTAATACTAACGCCGATAGTATAACATTACAGAGGAATTTGTAGAATCTTCAAAAATGGGCAGAGAAATGGTTGATGAAGTTTAATGTAGATAATGTAAAGTTATGCACATGGGCCATGGAATCAAAAAGTACCAATAAGTTATAAACAGTCAATTACTTGGAAAAACTGGAGCTGAAAAAGACTTGGGGGGTATTGGTGGATGGTAAACTTAATATTAGTGACCAGAGCCAGGCAGCAGCTGCTAAAGCAAATAAAATTATGGAATATATCAGAAGAGGAATAGATTCTCATGATAAGGACATAGTTTTGTGTACAGTTTTAGGCACCCGTGTATAAAAAGGACATAGTAGAACTGGAACTGGTGCAGAGGAGAGCAACCAAGATTATTTGTGGAATGGGGGGACTAGAATACAAGGACAGATTACTTAAAGGGGTATTCCCATCTAGGCATTTACATTTAATTAAATTCATTTGCCATTTGTAAACATTTCTTCAATTGGAGGTTAGTTAAAAAAATGTTCCTGTGTGAAGATAATTTCTCATAAATGTAGTCATGATGTCCCTTAGAAACCAGATAGCTTCCTCGGATACGACCACGTCACACTCTGGCAGCGGTGGCCAGACTTGCGCTATAAAGTCCTGCCGGACCACCAGGATTCAGTGATCATTACCACAGGACGGCTGTGCGACATGCAACATGTAGTAACTCCCGGACATTTTATATACAATAACCTTTTATTTCTTTATGCAATCTCTCAGGCAGAGGTGGCCGTATCCGAGGAAGCCATCTCGTTTCTAAGGGACAACATGGCTACATTTATGAGAAATTATCTTCACACAGGAACATTTTTTTTAATAACATCTAATTGTAGAAATGTTTATATATGGCAGATTAATGAAACTGAATGCAAGTGCCCAGATGAGAATACCCCTTTAACTCCCGCAGGAGGTTGTTATGGCGGACTCTATGTACATGTTCAAGAGAGGCCTGGATGCCTTTCTGGAGAGAAAAAATATCACGGGTTATGGGGATAAAACATTTAATTCTTAAAGGCTGGACATTTAACAGTCTTTTTACAACCTTATATACTACTGTCAAGTTCTACTTTTAGACCTGAATTAGCTAAACTGTGTAAATTTTTTAGGGCACACAGAATATTTCATATATAACCACACCCCTTTTTCCTGAGTCCACTCCTTTTTTTCGTGGTTACCCCAAATGAGCCTGAAAAGTGGAAAAAAATGGTCACAAGTCTTAAAGGAACACACCAGTCAAAGCTAATTCATTGAATAATCTTTGGTGTCTATAACCTGGAGTCATGGTCCTTCCTTCAGGCCCTGCACAAGGGATAATTCACCGAATCAGCTGCGACTAGTATTTCTTTAATAAATGTGTCATAGGTCATTTGGGACAAATTACACCAGAAGTCTGGCCAAAGTGGCATCATATATTCCCCCGATTACTTTTTGGGGACTTATATTACTTTTTCAGTTTTCCAGCTTACATAGAATCCTGGATAAACAGCAACCTGGCTCTCCCAAGAGAGGTTTACTGCACTGATGCCCGCGACATTAACCCTACAAAAGCCTAATCCAAGGACGTTTTACCAGTTGCCATGCTGCTTATCTCCCAATTAACCAATATAAACTCTTCAAGATCAGTTTATACTTTTAAAAAAGGACACCACGAAGATAACATCATTTCTTCCTCTTTGAAAGCCACCTTAATACCTGCCAAATAGACTGATAATCAAGCCATAACCTCAAAACATAACTTTATTATTTTATCAGATCAGAGAGAGAGATAGGGAGCCAGGCTCAAGCAGCACATGAGAAGGAAGTCTACACTCCATAGTCACAAGCCAGAAGAAGCAGAATAGTTAGCCATGTGGTTAAACACTACACTAAAAGTATACCTGGCTCCTTGCTATTAAAAATAAAGGGGTATTTCTGGAATATAAACATCTGATATAAAAAACCATAATACTATAAATAAATACAACTTTATGATTCACAAAATTGTAATAACAGGTTATCTTTAAGTTTGCCAGTATGAGATATATTGCAATGTCAACCTAATGCTGAATGGTATAGAACACTTGAGGCGGAAGTGGTGCAATGTACCATATGAGTAATCAGGCTCCTCCAGTAAACTAGTTCAATACTGAAACTTACTAAATGGAACTTACTAAAACAAAAAGTCAGGAAAAGTAAATGTTGCAAAATGCTTAAAAAAAGAAAAGAGTGATTTTTTTTTTTTGCATAACATATCTAAAATACACAGTTGCAATATAACTAGCAGCAACTAACTCTCCTCTCTTATTGATAGCCGAATCTGGGTAGCATTAAGTTTTTGTCAACCAAAGCATCGAGTGACTTGGAAAGATTTATCATATGATAAAACCCCGCCCCACAGGCGTACAGTTTCTAGCAGCCACTCAGACTTAAAGGGCATCTACCTCCAGGATGAAGGACTGTATGCAAATGAGCCTGAGGGCCTCCATTAACAACTATGGAGCCTGGAGCCCTTCAGGCTCATTTGCATACAGTCCTTCATGCTGGTGTTAGATGTCCTTTAAACGCTCTCTAGCTGAAGGGGCAATCCTGTCCAACGATGGCCAATCCACCAATGGCTGTGCTCTTCTTTCCACCCCCTTTGCATGGAGGTGGCGTTAAGAAGAAAATAATCACAATGGCCAGCATTTTGCTAGGTATCACAATTATTTTAGGGCTCATACACCACAAAAATAGCATACGAGCCCTGATAAATGCCCCCCATTGATCATCAATGTGAAGTGCACAGGAATACACTTCTCACCCCAAAGAACGTTACAGCAGACTGGTGCATACAGTGCTTTATTATCCATTTAGAAACATAAAATCGTCAAAGCACAACGTATACAATCTGTTTTTTTTTTACTGAGAATTGTGTCCAGGCTGTAGGTTTCTGGTAGAAATAAGACTCCCTATGATCCAATTTAGATATAACTTGAAGGACCTGCACCTTTATTCAATCTAATACTATGAGACTATTACTTATTTCTGTCATGTTTTGTTCATTGTAATTCAGGTTGAAAACCAGTGGTGAAGTGATTGTTCCGGCTACTCTGGGCTGTGCCACCTATAATCGTGGCCATATATAGCAGATAGAGTAGGTGTCTTTACGAAACTGAATGCTATTACCTATAGTGACCTCCACTGCAGGTCTATTCAATTATAGACATGTTTTTATTACTAATGGAAATCTGCTTAACATTTCCATTATCTATAAAAATAATGTTGCTTGGTAGACTTTATCAAAGATTTTCCCTCAGTAATTGGCCAGAAATATAGGCATCTTGCATTGTTACCATGACTACACTACAAGACCCAATTACTCTAGGACGTAACAGACAACTGCTAATAGAACACACCAGAAACACAGTCCCTACATCTAGATTTATTTACAAAAAATCCCAAAAACAATACTGCCTGTGTTAGTGGTTAAGGCGGAGTTCACACTACTGTTAGCATTTCCATAAAACAAAAAGAGGATGATAAACGGAAATAAACTTAACATAGCTGAAAACATATCAGAAGTTTTTTGCTCCCCATTTTTTAAGAAGGTAAAGTGGTGAGGATCAAATTTACTAACCTTACATTTACTTTACAGTTTTCTAAAGTAAAAAGCATGCTACAATAGACTCCAACTGACTACTGTCCCGTAATGGAGTAAATTCGGGTAGGGGGATATCAAGAACAGTGTGACAAGTGCTGGTTTGGATTTCCACAATGAATATTTAACCATACAACATACAAAGCTATCATGGCACAATTCTTTCCATGAAAACAATAAGCACCACAAAGAGGAGCGGATGATAGAAGCCTCCTAGCTGTGGCTACAAGTCCTGTCCTCCTTTTATGCCCCACAGCAGTTTGTACGTTGATATTTCAGTGGTAGACAGATTGTCTAACTAGATGGTGGCCATGAGCCCTCCAGGAATGTGGAGCACCCGATGGATGCCCAAAACAAGCTAATGGGGTTCCTCAATTGTTTATGAGGATCTGCGAAAATGGATGTCATATGGAACAATTTGGTCATGAAAAAGTTCATTGGCTTGTTTGTATAGATCTAGACACAGACTCTGTAGGGCAGTGGTGGCGAACCTATGGCACGGGTGCCAGAGGTGGCACTCGGAGCCATTTCTGTGGGCACTCACCAGGCAGGAACAAATCCACCAAATCTTCCTGCAGCCCCTTGCAACTTAAGCGCTATTTTAAAGCAACACTTCATTTGCTATTTGGAACTGTGGGAAAAGGTGTGGACAGGGCTGCATTATCTTTGGAGGTCCTCCTGCTGGACCCTTCAATCTTCCTCTACAGAGAGACCCTAGAGAGAAGTTACAATTAGAGTCTGAATTTGCCCTCCTCCTTTTGACTGTATTTGTGGCCTCGATTTAGAGATTTGGAAGAACAGGTAGCAGTAAGTTACTGCTTAAAATTCCATGTTGGCATTTCGCGGTAAATAAGTGGATTTTGGTTGTAGTTTGGGCACTCGGTCTCTAAAAGGTTTGCCATCACTGGTGTAGGGACACCACGCTTTTGTAATGTTAAGGGTTACATTCTATTCTCATTTTATTCATACATTTTTTAGGGTAATACCATCGAGGAGAGTTCGAAAATTGCCTGATCTAGAATTGTCGTAATGGGGAATAAAAGTGTTCATGTAAAAGCTTTGATAGAGGAGTAGGCCGTCACTTAAGCAGCAGGGATGTATTTTGGTGATGCATTTGCTTTAATTTATTGCACATTTAGTGAGCTATTGCCGTAACCGTTACTTTTTGTAAAAGGAAAGGAGTAAGGGCCATATTTGTATGTGGAGTTAGGAGTATCTCACCTTAGAGGGAGACTACCAGAGGGGAACATCTATCTGCAATACCATTCATAATGTGTCACTCCTGTGATCCAGCACCTTACAGACCTGTAGATGGAATAACTATGTACCGGCTACTCCACGCCAGTTTAGTTTAGTATATTTACTGCTGGTATATTTGACAAAAAAAAAAATCACTCTGTAGGTTAACATTTTTCTGTGGTGTGATATTCATTTGCATCCTGATATATATATATATATATATATATAATATATATATTATTGCACTCAACACAAAACATTATCACAGTGTGAAGATAAGAATTAAACACATTTTTCCATTCACCTATCTGAAGATATGTACAGTACATCAAATGCACTTTAAAAAATTCTTATTTTACGGTAGCATGCAGCTTCACTGATCCCTTCATTGCAATATCTATGACGTCAAAATAAAATTTTCTCATTGAATTGAATAAGTGTCAAAGGATGACATGAAGATACTCATCAGGCATCAATGTTAGTCTACAGTAAGAAACAATCCTAGTGTGTTCCTGGGACATATTAAAGGGGGCAGTGTCCCTCGCCGCGTGGCCCTGGTTGCCTGCCGGTGCCCGCTGGTGTCCCTCGCCGCGTGGCCCTGGTTGCTCCCTCGCCGCGTGGCCCTGGTGTCCCTCGCCGCGTGGCCCTGGTGTCCCTCGCGCCGTGGGCTGGTGTCCCTGCCGCGTGGCCTGTGTCCTCGCCGTAGGGGGTAGTGGAGTGTCTCACTGGTGGAGTATGTTCCTCACTGTGTGGCGTAGTCTCCTACTGCATGGCGGTTGTGTTCCTCACTATATGGCGGTGTGTTCTTGGGACATATTATATATTATTGTTAGAGATGGGCAAATCGATTCTAACGATTCTAAATTCATTTAGAATTTCAGGAAACCTTCGATTCGCCATGGATCCGAAGTTTACAGTGACTCGTGGGAATGAATTTTGTTTTGTTTTTTACCCTTCATTAGCAAAATGTCTGCGAGCACAACATGTTACATGGGGCAGAGAACTCTGGGAAGAAGAAAGGAACATGGAGGTACTGTTCCTCACTGTATGGGGGGTAGTCTTCCTCACTGTATGGGGGGTAGTTTAGTCTTCCTCACTGTATGGGGGGTAGTCTTCCTCACTGGGGGGTAGTCTTCCTCACTGTATGGGGGGTAGTCTTCTACTGTAGGGGGTAGTCTTCCTCACTGATGGGGGTAGTCCCTACTGTATGGCGGTGGTAGTCTTCCTCACTGTATGGGTGGTAGTCCCTCACTGTATGAGGGTGGTATCCTCACTGTATGGGGTGGTAGTGTTCCTCAACTGTAAGGTGGTAGGTTCTCACTGTGGGGTAGTGGTTCCTCACTGTAAGTGGTAGTGTTCTTCATGTGTGTGGTAGTAGTGCCCCTCACTGTATGGCCGTAGTGTTCCTCACTGTGTGCCGGTTGTACTCCTCCCTGTATGGCAGTAGTGTTCCTCAGTATGGCGGTAGTCGGTTCGGTTTAGTGTTCCTCAGGTTTATGGCTGTATTTATCTTATGGCGGGCGGTAGTGCTCCTCACTGTGTGCCGGGTAGTGTCCCTCACTGTATGGGGGTAGTGTTCCTCACTGTATGGGGTAGGGTTCTCACTGTAGGGTGTTCTAGTGTCTCACTGTATGAGGGGTAGTGTTTCATGTTATGGCGGGTCTGTGTTGCTATCACTGTATGGCGGTGTGTTCCTCACTGTATGGCGGGTAGTGTTCTCACTGTTGGCTGTATTTCTCACTGTATGGGGTAGTGCTCCTCACTGTGTGCGGTAGTGTCCCTCACTGTATGGGGGGTAGTGTTCCTCACTGTATGGGGTAGTGTTCCTCACTGTTGGTGGGGGTAGTGTTCCTCACTTGTATGGCGGTAGTGTTCCTCTGATGACGTGGTAGGGATACCAAATTTTTACAGGTTTTATAACTTTTTCATGCATTTACAAAATTAAAACCTATAGAAAAAAATATATATTTTGCCACGTTTTGCAATAACTTTTATACTTTGTGTAGGAGCTTTGGTGGTGTCATTTTTTGCAAGTTTTGATGACGTTTTCATTCCTATCATTTTAAAGACTGTACAACCTTTTGACACTTTTTATAGAATTTTAATATTTTTCAAAATGGCAAAAAAGTACCTTTTTCGACTTCGGGCGCATTTTCCGTTACAGAGTTAAACGCAGTGAAAAACCTATATTATATTTTTTTGGATGCGGCGATTTTACTGTTTATTTATTTTTATATCAGTTTAGAGAAAGTGGGAGATTTGAATTTTAGGTTTTGTATTATAATTTTTTTTAAAATTTTTTTCTATTTTTCAAACTCCCTAGGGTACTTTAACCCTAGGTTGTCTGATCGATCCTATCATAAACTGCCATACTGGGGATTTCTCCCATTCATTACAATGTGCTGATCGCACTTGGGGCTTATTTACGAAGGGTCCCATGGCCGCATTTTTTGTTGGGTTTCCCGACTTTTTGGGATCAAGCTGGTAGATTGTGTCGATGCGATTGGATTTGGCTGGCTTACATATGACAGAAATCAGGAAAGGGGCCGTCGGACATCCGACAGATTTGGACTAAGCACTGGATTTAATATTTAATTTGTGTCGCATCTAATGTATTTACATAGACCAGAAGTGAACTCGGGGGACTTATTGGGGGGAAGCGACACCAGCAGGAAATCGGGCTCACAATCTTCTTGAATCGTGGAAGATTCTGGTGGACATTCCGGATCTGGGATCACGCAGGACCGGTAATTAAATGTGCCCCTCGCACCGCAATAACGAGGCTGTCATGGCGACGGTATTGACGCTCCCCAATTACATCACAGGAAGCAATGATCCGTGCGAGGCGCCCCTTTTTTGAAGCCAGCAGCCGTGGAGGGAGAACACTGCGATCGGTGTAGCACCAATTGGGTTGTTACCGGTAAGTCTTACTTAACAGCTATGGAGAGGGCTCTGCCCGTGAGGTCCTCCCATGTACCCGTACCCGCCAGTGATTGTACCGTCACGTGTCACATGCCGTGAGGCAATTCAAAGCGAATTTTCTCTGAAAATTCGGCGAACCGGGTCGAATCGAATTTTGATAAATTTGCCCATCTCTATATTTATATTACTTATAATAGGATATCGGTTACTGCCTATAATTCAGAGGCACGGATTGTATCATGAACTTTCAATGGCCCCTGTATGCTGGATACTGTGGAAACCTACTAAAACACTCCTTAGTCCCTTACTACAACAGAATGTGTATAAAGCAATTTTGGGTTTAGTACAGACTACACAGTACCTATAAGCCCGCTTCTATATTGTACTATATAGCTGTATGTCTCGGATTAGCAAAATATTTGACTTTACTTTTGTAATAACCTTCCATGTATTCTAATCTTCCACATTATACTCTGCTTAAGTTTTACATGTTTCCCCATAGGACCACACAATCCTGAATGCTCAGAATTTGTATAACAAAATATCAAGAGTTTCAGCCCATCCAGAGGCCGTGGGACAGTGAAACGAGCCGAAGTGAGCACAACACTGCAGCCAGAATGTAGATATGTTATTTTATATTTATTTTCCATCAGCTGTATGCTAGCAGTATTAATTTTTGGAGATGAATACCACTGTTGATTAATAGCCCATCGTTTGTCTGCTTTCACTGTGAAATAAGGAGGTCCCGTCTCAGATCACTTGTGGATACATGACAGAACAACAATTGCTGTGATACTGTACCTTCAGGACTGTTTATGGAGCATTTATGAATCTTTACTGTTGCTACTCAACCAACTCAAAGTCTGAAATTATAGGCAGAGACCCCTCATTTATCAACCTATGCACACTGCGACATATGTTTTATTAATACTACACTAAATAAATAACTTCTGGTACCTTAAAATCCAATATTAGAGGACAGACAATGATTATTTGTGCAAAGATAACTATCCCCATTTGTAGTGACTGCATTAAGTTTCCAGAACTCCAGGTCCTGCTCACAAAACTTTCACCCAGCCTGCAGTGTAAGATTTTACAAGACGAGATATGATAACAATCTCATTCATCAGTTTCCACAAAAATAGAAACAAGGATGTCTTCTTAAAAGCTAAACTTTTTACTAAACAGCTCAGGACCTCACAACCCTAAGTGGCCAAATGCCCAGTACCCGGAAGTGAACAAATTACCCCGAAGTTTAAAATGTTTAAAATGTGTGAAACTGTGGTCGGGACAAACATGGAACATCTCCTCGAGTACTACCATTGGCACCCGGGATCTGGATCTGTGTTTTATCTGATTGATTTGTTCTATTTTTTGTTATTGACAAATCTCTTAGAAGGGACTTCTGAAAAGTTTTGACCAATTGCATAGGAGGTTCTCTCTGCCAATTCCAGCTTCTATCAGTTTCTCTAGATCCAACATACAATATACAGTAGGCTAAGCCTGGAGTAGGTCAGTGAAGAAGAAAATGGAGCGTAATTTGACGATGGAAATGGTGCGTCATTTCTATTTATTTTAGCTATTCACGGATGCATAATTGAAGAAGTTTTCCCTTCTGGTACGGAGTAAGTGGGTGCCTGATGTGGGCAATATTAACAAGGGACATGTGACATACTAAGGGTTATGTTATTGATGCAACCTTTATTTTCTGTTTTTTTTCTGTTATGAAACTTAAATAAAACTGAAAAGTGCAAGGGCACCATCACCAATCAACAGAAAGCTACCCGTTATATACAGAGAAAAGAATAAATGATGGCATATTGTTGGATATACAAGAAATGTCTTATTTCTGGGATAGCTGATATCTGAAAATGAACAAACCAAATCTTAGCAATTTCAAACTATTGGTATCAATAGATGTCATTATAATATATATAGGGGTGGAAAGGGAACCTGTCAGCAACCTGTCATGTTTCTTTCATGGCCAAGTGTGATGACCAATCCAGAAAATCAAATTTGAAGGTAGATTGAATTGGTTATGTAGGTCAAGGAGGTCTGGTAGAAACTTTAACACTTAAGTTAAGCTTAAGTAAGCTTTCACCATATTTTAAATGGTTCCTTCCCTGTGGATTGACATCATGTGCCAGATTTAGGAATCTGCTAGAGTCCCTGGATGCAGGGGCATCAGTTATATTGAAGGGGCTGTTTGAGGCAGGGAGAGCTGTTGTCAGTGTTTTTAAGCGCATTTACCACCAGGATGAAGTACTGTAACAAATGAGGGATGTAATGAGCCTGGAGCCTCTTAGGCTCAATGCATACAGTTGGTGTTAGATGTCCTTTAAACTGAAAAGTTATCTAGAGGTGTTCAACGCTCACAACATACTGGTAGGGTTTATTAGAAACAATTTCTGATGACAGGCCCCTTAAAATAAATAATCACTTTATCGAAGGGCGTGGGATAGCTTTATAACAGAAGTGTCCTTCAGATATCCAGGTACATTATATTTGGTCATTAAATCCATGCACACCAGTATGCAAATAAGAGTGTTTAATTTCAGCTTAGTTTCCAAAGCGTGGCAATGCCAGGGCCCCCAGGGAGAAAGAGAGGGAGAATCTCTTTTCAAATGAATCTTGATTTGTTTCTAGGTGCTATGGATCAGAGATATTCAGGTTTAAAGTGAGAATATCAGGTGCCATTTTTATAATAAATATCTGTTTTCCTACATTTTAGAAAACACAAATTTAGATCATATAAAAGAGGAGAGGAAAAAAGAAGTGAGGGTTCTATGGTCACAGAGCCAGAGATACAGCCCCTGAAGTGTCTCCCCCATCTCCAGATTCTTAGCCATCAGGCTGCAGGGAGCATTGCTGCACACAGGAGCTGCTGCACTCACAGATAATGGAATATTCACTTTATATGTTACTAGTACTACATTTGAGAAGGGATAATATCAACTAATTCATGTTTTAACCCTTCTCTATGCAAATCTAAGAAACCACTTTGGGCCACATGTACACAATCGTTTTTTTTCTGTTGTTTTTGCCGCCTTTCATTCAGGCGCACCGTTTTTGTGCCATTTTGCGACTAAATGTAAATACCGTTTACAAAAAGTCAGTCGGGTAGTCTTCCTCACTGTATGGGGGGTAGTCTTCCTCACTGTATGGCGGTAGTCTTCCTCACTGTATGGCGGTAGTCTTCCTCACTGTATGAGGGTGGTATCCCTCACTGTATGGGGGTAGTGTTCCTCACTGTAAGGTGGTAGTGTTCCTCACTGTAAGGTGGTAGTGTTCCTCACTGTAAGGTGGTAGTGTTCCTCACTGTAAGGTGGTAGTGTTCCTCACTGTAAGGTGGTAGTGTTCTTCACTGTGTGGTGGTAGTGCCCCTCACTGTATGGCCGTAGTGTTCCTCACTGTGTGCCGGTAGTGTCCCTCCCTGTATGGCAGTAGTGTTCCTCACTGTATGGCGGTAGTGTTCCTCACGGTATGGCTGTATTTCTCACTGTATGGCGGTAGTGCTCCTCACTGTGTGCCGGTAGTGTCCCTCACTGTATGGGGGTAGTGTTCCTCACTGTATGGGGGTAGTGTTCCTCACTGTATGGGGGTAGTGTTCCACAGTACTATGCCAGATGAGATGACACTGAGTGTATTGCCTAATGAGAATCCAACCCCTACTGAATTTTGCCACTTCGGCTTGCTATGGATATGTGCGCCACTAAGCGCAGAACACACAGCGGTCGCAGTCTCACTACAAATTGCTCAGGAATTGGCAAGTACATGCACTGCAGAAACTACAGCCACCAGCAGATCAACCAGAAATCAAATATATAGAACGCTATGTAGGCTTCAGAAGACTGTTTGTATTTCCTATGCTATTTCTAGCCAAGTATCAAGGAAGCACAAGTACTATGCACAGATGAGATGACACTGAGGTTATTGCCTAATAGAAATCCAACCCTACGAATTTTGCCACTTCAGCCTTGCTATGGATATGTGCGCCACTAAGCGCAGAACACAGCAATCGCAAGTCTCAATACAAATTGCTCAGAATTGGCAAGTAATGCCTGCAGAAACTACAGCCACCAGCAAGATCAACCAGAGAATCAAATATATAGAACGCTACGTAGGTCAAGAAGCTGTTGTATTCTCCTATGGCTATTTTTAGCCAAGATCAAAGGAAGCACAGTACTATGCCAGATGAGATGACACTGACGTTTATTGCCTAATAGAAATCCACACCCTACTTAATTTTGCACTTCAGCCTTTGCTAGGATATGTGCGCACATAGCGCAGAACACAGCGGGGTCGCAAGTCTCACTACAAATTGCTCAGAATTGGCAGTACATGCACTGCAGAAGAAACTACAGCCACCAGCAGATCAACCAGAAATCAAATATATAGAACGCTACTGTAGGCTTCAAGAAGCTGTTTGTATTCTCCTATGGTATTTTTAGCCAAGTATCAAAGGAAGCACAGTACTATGCCAGATGAGATGACACTGAGTTATTGCCTAATAGAAATCCAACCCTACTGAATTTTGGCACTTCAGCCTTTGCTATGAATAGGGCGCCACTAAGCGCAGAACACAGCGGTCGCAAGTCTCACTACAAATTGCTCAGAATTGGCAAGTACATGCACTGGCAGAAAACTACAGCCACCAGCAGATCAACCAGAAATCAAATATATATAGAACGCTACTGTAGGCTTTCAAGAAGCTGTTTGATTCTCCTGGCTATTTTCTAGCCAAGTATCAAGGAAGCAACACTACTATGCCAGATGAGATGACACGGAGTTATTGCCTAATAGAAAATCCAACCCCTACTGAATTTTCCACTTCGGTCTTTGCTAGGATATGTGTGCCACTAAGAGCTAAACAAACGGTAGCAAGTCCCCTGCTAATTCCTCACAAATGGTAAAAGATGCAAATTAAATAAAAAAAGTAGAACGTTATTGTAGCCTAAGAGGGCTGTTGGTTCTTTGAGAATCACTCCGCCTAACAGTAAGCTAATAGAACACCCTAACGCTTTCCTGAGCAGCAGCAGCTCTCTCCCTAGCGGCATCCAGAGACAGAATGATCCGAGCAGCGCGGCCAGCGGCTAGTCATCCCAGGGTCACCTGATCTGGCCAGCCAACCATGCTATGACGACGTGTAAGGGTACCACGTCATGGGGTGGAGTGAAGAGTCTCTGGCTTGTGATTGGCTCTGTTTCTGGCCCCCAAAAAGCAAAACGGCGGGAGCTGCCATTTCTCGAGACGGGCGAAGTATTCGTCCGAGTAACGAGCAGTTTCGAGTACCTAATGCTCGACCGAGCATCAAGCTCGGACGAGCATGTTCGCTCATCTCTAATCATATTACATGTTTTAAGCATAACAAGGAAAAAAATATAGCATGTTCGCCATAAGAGTGCGAGAAAATTGCCCATCTGTAGTCGCATATACGTCCCCACAAAGTCAGTGTGTAAAGGGCCTCTAAAACAGGGACACCTACCTTTCAGATTATGGCCGATCCCAAAGACCAAGCGAAGACCAATTGGAGGTGAACGACTAATCACTTGACACTATGGTCTATTCCACAAGTAGTAAGGAATTATAGATCTTATTGTTGATACGCCTATATGTGGGGGTTTATGGATGATCCTGATCATCACCTCTGATAGACCCATGATACCAATTCAGCATAGGGTCCATGGCCAGGAAAGGGCAGATTCGAAATGTCTTTGAGGGCATGTGGCATGGAGAGGTGGAGTCATACTGCCTACTGTCAAATGCTTGCCTAATGGAAATGCCCACAATTGGGAATGGAGTGTCAAGTTTAGACTGTTAGTAGATGGCAAAAAAAATTTGTTTAAATTAACCTTTAGTTAGAGACCTGTTGAGCCTGAGCGAAAAAAACACAAGACAGCACATCATAGTCATCAGAAATAACTTTGCTGATGTATGGTTGCTATCCTATGGCTAGGGCGATGACGGACCATACTATCAGAAATGTCATTTCAAGTGAGCCGACACCAAGTACACCTGTGGTGAGATGTCACTACACACGAGTATTATCTTATTTACTTTCAATCGTTGCATCCTTTCTTTGGTGACCCGCTGAAGAAATCCGGCCTAAGAAAGGTACTGCCTTTGTAAGGGCAGGAGTCAAAATTGGGTATATTAGGACAGGACCCAACATAGAACTATAAATGGAGCTGCCATCAACTGAGCACCTATATCCTGTGAGTAACTTCTTTGACTACCCAGCTTGATGCATACTGAACCGTCAGTAGTGGTAAGACACCTTGTTTCCTTATCTCATAGACTTATATGGTGACACTCTGTGGTCAGTGGAATGTTTTTAGTCTTTTTTTGGCAATGACATGCCAAACACTCGGGGAACTGAAATTCTTCATGCATATCAATAAATATTGTGATTTTTAATATGATAATCATATAAGAGCTCTCATATCCTGTGATGCTGCTTTGTTTATTGTAGAGTGAGAGCATTTGGGTCAGTGGTGGACCTCTGGCCTAACACGCTGTGTGGTATTCTGTTTTTGCTGTACATTTCCTAAAAAATGAAGGTTGTGATGAGGTGTACAGGATTAGAGAGCAAAAATAGTAACTTAAAGGACTCTACCACCAGAATAAAGGTTGTAAACCAAGCACACTGGCATATGGGCATGTTCCCCCTCTGGCAGGATCTTTCTTCTTGTTTTAGCTTATAAGCCCTGGTTTTCTATTTGTGAATGTTTTTCTATTTGAATGTCAACAGTTTAACCCGTGAAAGAGGTATGGTGCCACCTCACAACCACAAATAGACAATCACTGGGCCCCAGATACTGCATTAACTATTTACGAGATAGCACAACCATATTTTAATATTGAGGATTACTTAAGGACTGGTTCTGTCCACAGAAATGGACATAGAAAATGTGGTGCCGATATACAAAAAGGATCAAAAAGAAATCCTGGAAAACTAGAGACCTGTGAGTCTTACTTCTGTTTATGGGGAAAATATTTGAGGGGTTTTGTAAGATGCTATCCTGGAGTACCTCACTGTACATAACTTATAACCCAGCATCAGCAGGGATCAGTCCTGTCAGACTAATCTGATGGTTTCTATGAGGGGGTAAGTCCAGACTGGACCTGGGCAGTCTGTGGACGTGTATATCTGGACTTTTCCAGGCATTTGTACAGTGCTGCATAAAAGTTTGGTACATAAATGAGACTGCTGGGTCTAGGGGAAAATTGTGTATTTGGGTAAGTAACTGGCTTAGTGATAGAAACAGAGGGTCATTAATGTAAATTCTACATTGGGGTTGACGAACCAGTGCAGTGCAACAGGAGTGAGTATTGGGGGTTCTTATCTTTTAACCCCTTCCGACATTTGAAAAATATAGACTGCATCGCGGGATGGGTGCGTTCCCGCAAAATGCACGTACTATTACAGTCAAGCTTCTGGCGCCAGCTCCTGAAGGAGCCGGCGCCAGAGCTGCGGGTGTCGGCTATATGTTATAGCTGACACCGCCTCTAACACCCGCGATCGGAGATTTCTCCGATCGCGGGTGTTAACCTAACACGCCGCGGTCGCGCGGACCGCGGCGTGTTAGAGGCATTTAAAGTTAATTGAAGTGGAATCGGACCCCCCCGCGGCACTACCGGGGGGGGTCCGCTGCTCCGATCGCAGCCCCGGACTGCCGGTGCCGGGGCTGCGAGATCTTCCTCCGGAAGCCGGGTCCCTGCCTCCTGGCAGGACCGGCTGTAAGACACTGCGGATGCGCAGCATGCTCAGTGTCTTACATTACACAGTGCAATACATCTGTATTGCACTGTGTAACCTGTAAAAAACGTGGAACAAGTGATCAGAAGATCACTTGTTCAAGCTAAGATGTCAGTAAATGTAAAAACAGTAAAAATAAATAAATAAAGGTTTTACAATAAAAATAAATAATAAAAGAAAGTGAAAGTCCCCCCAAAACACCACATTCCCTTTACACAAGTAATAAAGTATAAAAAACACTAAATCACGAAAAAACCCCCACTTATTTGGTATCGCCGCGTCCGTAACAATCTGTACAATAAATCCTAATCATAATTGGACCGCTCGGTGAAAGGTGGTAAAAAAAAACCCCAAAAACTTGCCAAAAATTAAAACTTTTATCAAATGCTTTACAAAAAATATTCAAAAAAGTGATCCGAAAAAGTTACAAGCACCTAAATGATACCAATAAAAAGAGCAACTGTCATGCAAAAAATAAGCTTACAATCAGCTCCGTAAACCAAAAATACTATAATTATGCCACTATAAAAATGGCAATACTAAAACAATGCAATTTTTTCTATTCTAGTTTTCTTCAATAAAATTGGACAAATAAAAATAAAAACTATATAAATGAGGTATCACAAGTAATCGTAGTGATCCGTAGAAATAAGATAATATATTATTGTATGCTACAGTGAAACACCCCCCCCCAAAAAATGCTAAAAATCCAAAACAAGAATTGATGATTTTATTTTCCTCCACACGTAAAAAGTTAATAAAATTGCGTCAATAAGCTAAAAACCCATAAAATTAGTTTTTTTTACAGTGCATCTCGTCTCGCAAAAAATAAACCTTATTGTCTAAATTGCTTTTAAAAATAAATAAAGATGTATAGCCTATCCCAACTAGCGTTGTTATAGAACGTGCGGTGGGTAGGACTTCCAACACCGGTCAGGTAAGACGGCGGCCTGTTCACTGATGGGGGTAAGACGGCGGCTGTTCCTGAGGCCATCCATCCTGCCCCATGGACCAGAAGGGTTACGTCCCCCCACACACCCCAGTTATATCGCTGCTATGGCTCATCAATTCGACGAGCCAATAGCCAGCGAATTTACTTATGACGTCAGAATACCGGTCACCATGTCTGTAGACACGGTGATCGGGGCAGGGTGGCGGCTGTTCCTGACAGCCACCAATTGTGCCTTGCAGTCCAGAGGGGTTTTGTTTCCCCCCTCTGTCCATGTTTGCCGCTATTGGCTGGTATGATTTGGTCCAGCCAAAAGCAGCAATATTCGTCACAATGGGCATCGCTAGGGTGAATAAGAGCAACACTTTGCGATAATTTCCCTACTAAAACGAAGATATGGTAAAAAGCGCTGGCCGTGCACATTGTACAGATGATGCTGTACAACTCTTACGGGCTTTTCCAATGTGCATGTCCTGCCGTTATCATTTCTCAGTTTTCAAGAGGAAGATATTAGGAAACTAATATTGGGACAAGAAGGACGGGGCCCCCGTACCTTGGTTAGATGTTCCTGGTTTGCCAGGACACGCATTTCCCGGTGAATTCTGCTGCTTCTAAAGGTAGGAATCAATAAAGAGTCTGTTCCAAAAGAGGATTAGGATGGACACTACATACTACTAAGATACCTGCGACACCTCCAGAGGGACAAAAGTTAGTTGGTCCCTGGTATTTCTACTCCTTATACAACTAGACATTCACAATTCACGCCCAACCTGTGTGAATTAATTTCGGTTAAAATGAATAATTGTAACAACTGTTATGTCCCGTTGCTCCCTATACCCCTCCTTATTTCATAAAAGGGGCGCCACATAACGGGCACTGAACTTTCCAGAAATAATGCAATTCCATCTGGACTCACTGCACATCATATTTGGAAACCACCTAATGGGCAAAATGCTCATTTCACGACGTGTATACCCATACAACCACATATTACACCTTGCTAAATTCCCACGGGGTGTACATTCAACAATTAGGGTCACTTTTCGGGTTTCCTCTGTTTGGTACCACTACGGCTCTCCAAATGTATCCTGACACGTGAAGGTTTTTACAAATTTGCGCTCTAAAAGACAAACATCCCTCTTTCCTCTACTGTGCGCCCATAAAGCATTTTATATGCACATGTGGGGGACTTCTACACTCGGGAGAAAGTAGTTTTACACCTTTTTTGGGTTATTATATATTATCCCTTGTGGCTTACATAAATTAGGGGTAAAGTGACATTTATAGGAAAATTTCACCTTTTTAATGATTCGGGCCTAATTGGATCATTCACCTGTGGGGCAAATACGTATATTACACATTGCTAAATTCTCTAAGGTGTGGCATTCAAAGTAGGGTCACTTTCGGATTCTTATCTGTTTATACCACTAGGGTTCCCAAATGCATGTCAAACATTTCTGGCAAATTTGGCTTCTAAAGGCAAACATTCCCTTTCCTTTTACTGTGAGCCCATACAACTTATAACACATGTGGGGTACTTCTACACACTGAGAGAAATAGGTTGTACACCATTTTGGGGGGTTATTACATTTTTTATCCCTTGTGGCTATATAAAAATAGGAGAGTAAATGACCTTATAAGAAATGTTCACCTTTTATCTATTTAAGTCCTAATTAAATCAAACACCTTTACAGACAAATACACTATACACCTTGCTAATTCTCCAAGGGTGCTGCTTTCCAAAATGGTGATATTTGGGGTTCCGCTGTTTTGGTACCACTACGGCTCTCTAAATGCATCCTGACATATGTAAAGGATGTCTGTCAAATTTGGCTTCTAAAAGGCCAACGCCCCTCTTTCCCTTCTGAGCTTCACTGCGTACCCATGCAACATTATTTGCATATGTGGGGCAATTTTTTACTCGGGGAGAAATGCTAGTACACATTTTTTGGGGTTGTTTCATATTAATGCCTTTGGGATACAAAAATTAGCCGAAAAAGTGACTTTTTGGGAAAATGTTCACTTTTTCCTTTAGGGACCTAATTGAAGCAAACACCTGTAGGGGAAAATACACATATTACACCTCTGCTGAATTCTCCAAAGGGGCACTTCCAAAATGGTGACACTTGTTGGGGTTCCCTCTTGTTTTGGTACCATAGGGCTCTCCAAATGCATTCTGACACATGTAAAGGATGATTGTCAAATTGGCTCTAAAAGGCCAAAGCCCCTCATTCCCTTCTGAGACCTACTGTGCACCCATACACAACATATATGCAAAAGTGGTGCGAGTTCTGTGCTTAGAGAGAAATAGTTTTACACATTTTGGGGTTGTTTCATCTTTATCCCTTGTGGCTTAAAAAAATTTGGGGATTAAAAGTGACTTTTTTGAGAACATTTTCACCTTTTTTCCCTTTTGGGGCCTAATTGAATCAAACACCTGTGGGGAAAATACACACAATTACACGTTGCTAAACTCTCCAAGGAGGTGGTGTACTTTCCAAATGGGTCTCATGTTGGGGCTTTCCTCTGTTTTGTACCATTATGGCTCTCCAAATGCATCCTGACACACGAAAACTTTTTCAGCCATATTTGCCCTGCAAAAACGAAACAACGCTCTTTCCATTCCAAGTGCCCCCTGTGCCCGTACAGCAGGGTAACAGTGACAAAATGGGTATTGGGCATGTCCAGGAGGAATTGCCCTAAACATTGTAAATGCATTTTCCTTTTTAACCCAGTGAAGGTGCAAATTTTGTGTCAATGAATATATTAAGATAAAAGTTACATTTCTCTAATTTCACTTTCATTATCTTTCACGCTCATGAACGCTCAAAGGGTTAACAAAATTCCCAAAGGTTGTTTTGAATATTTTGAGGAGTGTAGTTTCTAAAATGGTGTGTCATTGTGGGGGTGTTTTCTGTCAGTGGGCTTATAAAGTCACTTCTAACTAAATTGACCTCAGAAGTAGGTTTTGATGATTTTCGTGGAAATCTGAAAAATTGCACCTAAAGTTATAAGCCTCTAACATCCATAATAAAGGAAAAGAGTTTGAAAAATGATGCCAAGTTAAAGCAGACATGGAAATGTTAGTTATCAAGTTATTTTAGTGATATGACCAACTTTCCAAAAGTAGAAAATTTGAATTGGAAAACATTGTTTTTAAAAAATTTTGCCAAATTTCCATTTATTCATAAATAAATACTAAATATGATTAAATTTCTCAACCAGCATGAAGTACAATGTGTCACGAAAAAAACAATCTCAAAAATAACTGGATAGTTAAAGCGTTCCAAAGTATAACCACTTAAATGACACATGTCAGATTTAAAAAATGGGCCGTGTCAGGAAGGTGAAAGTGGCTTCAGCGTTAAGGGGTTAATATTTTTGTAATGACCTGTAAAGGGGTCTACACAGTCAAGTTTCAATATTTGCCGATGAAGCTGTGTAAAGTAAATAATACTAACGCCGATAGTATAACATTACAGAGGAATTTGTAGAATCTTCAAAAATGGGCGAGAGAAAGTTGATGAAGTTTAATGTAGATAATGTAAAGTTATGCACATGGGGCCATGGAATCAAAAAAGTCAAATAAGTTATAAACAGTCAATTACTTGGAAAAACTGGAGCTGAAAAAGACTTGGGGGGTATTGGTGGATGGTAAACTTAATATTAGTGACCAGAGCCAGGCAGCAGCTGCTAAAGCAATAAAATTAGGAATATATCAGAGAGGAATAGATTCTCATGATAAGGACATAGTTTTGTGTACAGTTTTAGGCAACCCGTGTATAAAAAGGACATAGTAGAACTGGAACTGGTGCAGAGGAGAGCCCAAGATTATTTGTGGAATGGGGGACTAGAATACAAGGACAGATTACTTAAGGGGTATTCCCTCTAGGCATTACATTAATTAAATTCATTTGCCATTGTAAACATTTCTTCAATTGGAGGTTAGTTAAAAAAATGTTCCGGTGTGAAGATAATTTCTCATAAATGTAGTCATGATGTCCCTTAGAAACCAGATACTTCCTCGGATACGAACACGTCACACTTGGCAGCGGTGGCCAGACTTGCGCTATAAAGTCCTGCGGACCACCAGGATCAGTGAACATTACCACAGGACGGCTGTGCGACATGCAACATGTAGTAACTCCCGGACATTATATACAATAACCTTTTATTTCTTTAGCAATCTCTCAGGCAGAGGTGGCCGTATCCGAGGGAAGCCATCTCGTTTTAAGGGACAACATGGCTACATTTATGAGAAATTATCTTCACACAGGAACATTTTTTAATAACATCTAATTGTAGAATGTTTATATATGGCAGATTAAGGAAAACTGAATGCAGTGCCCAGATGAGAATACCCTTTAACTCCCGCCGGGGTTGTTATGGCGGACTCTAGTACAGTTCAAGAGAGCCTGGATGCCTTTCTGGAGAGAAAAAATATCCAGGGTTATGGGGATAAAACATTTAATTCTAAAGGCTGGACAATTTAACAGTCTTTTTACAACCTTATATACTACTGTCACTTCTACTTTTAGACTGAATTAGCTAAACTGTGTAAATGTTTTAGGGCACAGATATTTCATATAACCACACCCCTTTTTCTGAGTCCACTCCTTTTTTTCGTTGGTTACCCCAAATGAGCCTGAAAAGTGGGAAAAAAATGGTCACAAGTCTTAAAGGAACACACCAGTCAAAGCTAATTCATTGAATAATTTGGGTCTATAACCTGGAGTCATGGTCCTTCCTTCAGGCCCTGCACAAGGGATAATTCACCGAATCAGTGCGACTAGTATTTCTTTAATAAATGTGTCATAGGTCATTTGGGACAAATTACACCAGAAGCTGGCCAAAGTGGCATCATATATTCCCCGATTACTTTTGGGGACTTATATACTTTTTCAGTTTTCCAGCTTACATAGAATCTGGATAAACGCAAACCTGGCTCTCCCAAGAGAGGTTTAATGCACTGATGCCCGCGACATTAACCCTACAAAAGCTAATCCAAGGCGTTTTACCAGTTGCCATGCTGCTTATCTCCCAATTAACCATATAAACTCTTCAAGATCAGTTTATACTTTAAAAAAGGACCACGAAGATAACATCATTTCTTCCTCTTGAAAGCCACCTTAATACTGCCAAATAGACTGATAATCAAGCCATAACCTCAAAACATAACTTTATTATTTATCAGATCAGAGAGAGAGTAGGGAGCAGGCTCAAGCAGCACATGAGAAGGAAGTTACACTCCATAGTCACAAGCCAGAAGAAGCAGAATAGTAGCCATGTGGTTAAAAACTACACTAAAAGTATACCTGGCTCCTTGCTATTAAAAAATAAATGGGTATTTCTGGAATATAAACATCTGATATAAAAACCATAATACTATAAATAATACAACTTTATGATTCACAAAATTGTAATAACAGGTTATCTTTAAGTGCCAGTATGAGATAATTGCAATGTCACCTAATGCTGAATGGTATAGAACACTTGGGCGGAAGTGGTGCAATGTACCATATGAGTATCAGGCTCCTCCAGTAAACTAGTTCAATACTGAAACTTACTAAATGGAACTATAAAACAAAAAGTCAGGAAAAGTAAATGTTGCAAAATGCTTAAAAAAGAAAAGAGTGATTTTTTTTTTTGCATAACATTCTAAAATACACGTTGCAATATAACTAGCAGCAACTAACTCTCCTCTCTTATTGATAGCCGAATCTGGGTAGCATTAAGTTTTTGTCAACCAAAGCATCGAGTGACTTGGAAAGATTTATCAATTGATATAAAACCCCGCCCCACAGGCGTACAGTTTCTAGCAGCCACTCAGACTTAAAGGGCATCACCTCCAGGATGGAGGACTGTATGCAAATGAGCCTGAGGGCCTCCAAACAAACTATGGACCTGGAGCCCTTCAGGCTCATTTGCATAACAGTCCTTCATGCTGGTGTTAGATGTCCTTTAAACGCTCTCTAGCTGAAGGGGCAATCTGTCCAACGATGGCCAATCCACCAATGCTGTGCTCTTCTTTCCACCCCTTTGATGAGGGTGGCGTTAAGAAGAAAATAATCACACATGGCCAGCATTTTGCTAGGTATCACAATTATTTTAGGGCTCATACACCACAAAAAATAGCAACGAGCCCTGATAAATGCCCCCCATTGATCATCAATGTGAAGTGCACAGGAATACACTTCTCACCCCAAAGAACGTTACAGCAGACTGGTGCATACAGTGCTTTATATCCATTTAGAAACATAAAATCGTCAAAGCACAACGTATACAATCTGGTTTTGTTTTACTGAGAATTGTGTCCAGGCTGTAGGTTTCTGGTAGAATAAGACTCCCTATGATCAATTAGATATAACTTGAAGGACCTGCACCTTTATTCAATCTAATACTATGAGACTATTACTATTTCTGTCATGTTTTGTTCATTGAATTCAGGTTGAAAACCAGTGGTGAAGTGATTGTTCCGGCTACTCTGGGCTGTGCCACCTAATCGTGGCCATTATAGCAGATAGAGTAGGTGTCTTTACGAAACTGAATGCTATTACCTATAGTGACCTCCACTGGCAGGTCTATCAATTATAGACATGTTTTTATTACTAATGGAAATCGTTAACATTTCCATTATCTATAAAAATAATGTTGCTTGGTAGACTTATCAAAGATTTTCCCTCAGTAATTGGCCAGAAAATATAGGCATCTGCATTTTACCATGATACACTACAAGACCCAATTACTCTAGGACGTAACAGACAAATGCTAATAGACACACCAGAAACACAGTCTACATCTAGATTTATTACAAAAAATCCAAAAACAATACTGCCTGTGTTAGTGGTTAAGGCGGAGTTCACACTACTGTTAGCATTTCCATAAAACAAAAAGAGGATGATAAACGGAAATAAACTTAACATAGCTGAAAACATATCAGAAGTTTTTGCTCCATTTTTAAGAAGGTAAGTGGTGAGGATCAAATTTACTAACCTTACATTACTTTACAGTTTTCTAAAGTAAAAGCATGCTCAATAGACTCCAACTGACTACTGTCCCGTAATGGAGTAAATTCGGGTAGGGGGATATCAAGAACAGTGTGACAAGTGCTGGTTTGGATTTCCACAATGATATTTAACCATACAACATACAAAGCTATCATGGCACAATTCTTTCCATGAAAACAATAAGCACCACAAGAGGAGCGGATGATAGAAGCCTCTAGCTGTGGCTACAAGTCCTGTCCCCTTTTATGCCCCACAGCAGTTTGTACGTTGATATTTCAGTGGTAGACAGATTGTCTAACTAGATGGTGGCCATGAGCCCTCCAGGAATGTGGAGCACCCGATGGATGCCCAAAACAAGCTAATGGGGTTCCTCAATTGTTTATGAGGATCTGCGAAAATGGAGTCATATGGAACAATTTGGTCATGAAAAAGTTCATTGGCTTGTTTGTATAGATCTAGACACAGACTGTAGGGTCAGTGGTGGCGAACCTATGGACGGGTGCCAGAGGTGGCACTCGGAGCCATTTCGTGGGCACTCACCAGGCAGGAACAAATCCACCAAATCTTCCTGCAGCCCCTTGCAACTTAAGCGCTATTTAAAGAACACTTCATTTGCTATTTGGAACTGTGGGAAAAGGTGGTGGACAGGGCTGCATTATCTTTGGAGGTCCTCCTGCTGGACCCTTCAATCTTCTCTACAGAGAGACCCTAGAGAGAAGTTACAATTAGAGTCTGAATTTGCCCTCCTCCTTTTGACTGTATTTGTGGCCTCGATTTAGAGATTTGGAAGAAACAGGTAGCAGTAAAGTTACTGCTTAAAATTCCATGTTGGCATTTCGCGGTAAATAAGTGGATTTTGGTTGTAGTTTGGGCACTCGGTCTCTAAAGGTTTGCATCACTGGTGTAGGGACACCAGCTTTTGATGTAAGGGGTACATTCTATTCTCCATTATTATTACATTTTTTAGGGTAATACCACGAGGAGAGTTCGAAAATGCCTGATCTAGAATTGTCGTTAATGGGGAAAAAAGTGTTCAGTAAAAGCTTTGATAGAGGAGTAGGCCGTCACTTAAGCAGCAGGAGGTATTTTTGGTGATGCATTTGCTTAATTTATTGCACATTTAGTGAGCTATTGCCGTAACCGTTACTTTTTGTAAAAGGAAGGAAGGTAAGGGCCATATGTATGTGGAGTTAGGAGTATCTCACCTTAGAGGGAGACTACCAGAGGGGAACATCTATCTGCAATACCATTCATAATGTGTCACTCTGTGATCCAGCACCTTACAGACCTGTAGAGGAATACTATGTAACCGGCTACTCCACGCCAGTTTAGTTTAGTATATTTACTGCTGGTATATTTGACAAAAAAAAAAATCACTGTAGGTAAATTTTGTGGTGTGATTTCATTGCATAAATATATATAATAAGATATATATATATTATATATAATATATATATATATATATTATTGCACTCCCAACACAAACATTATCACAGTTGAAGATAAGAATTAAACCATTTTTCCATTCACCTATCTGAAGATATGTACAGTACATCAAATGCACTTTAAAAAATTCTTATATTACTGGTAGCATGCAGCTTCACTGATCCCTTCATTGCAATATCTATGACGTCAAAATAAAATTTCTCATTGAATGAATAAGTGTCAAAGGATGACATGAAGATACTCATAGGCATCAATGTAGTCTACAGTAAGAAACAATCTAGTGTGTTCCTGGGACATATTAAAGGGGCGGCAGTGTCCCTCGCGCGTGGCCCTGGTTGTCCCTCGCCGCGTGGCCCTGGTGTCCCTCGCGCGTGGCCCTGGTGTCCCTCGCCGCTGTGGCCTGGTGTCCCTCGCCGCGTGGCCCTGTGTCCCTGCCGCGTGGCCTGGTGTCCCTCGCCGAGTGGCCCGGGTTGTCCCTCGCCCGTAGGGGGTAGTGTTCCTCACTGCGAGGAGTTGTTCCTCACTGGTGGCCGTAGTCTCCTACTGCATGGCGGGTGTTCCTACTATAGGCGGTTGTGTTCTTGGGACATATATATATTATTGTTAGAGATGGGCAAATCGATTCTAACGATTCTAAATTCATTTAGATTTCAGGAAACCTTCGATTCGCCCATGGATCCGAAGTTTACAGTGACTCGTGGGAATGAATTTTTTTGTTTTTACCCTCATTAGCAAAATGTCTCGAGACAAACATGTTACAGGGGCAGAGAACTTGGGAAGAAGAAAGGAACAGGAGGTACTGTTCCTCACTGTATGGGGGGTAGTCTTCCTCACGTATGGGGGAGTCTTCTCACTTTGGGGGTAGCTTCTCACTGTATGGGGGAGTCTTCCTCACTGTATGGGGGTAGCTTCCTAGCTGTATGGGGGGTAGTCTTCCCCGGCATCTCCCCATACTTTCGGGGGGTAGTCTTCTCAATGTATGTGCGGTAGGTAGTCTTCCTCACTGTATGGAGGTAGTATTCCCTCACTGTAGAGGGTGGTATCCCTCATGTGGGGGGTAGTGTTCCTCACTGTAAGGTGGTAGTGTTCATCACTGTAAGGTGGTAGTGTTCCTCACTGTAGGTGGTAGTGTTCTTCACTGTGTGTGTAGTGCCCCTCACTGTATGGCCGTAGTGTTCTCACATGTGTGCCGGTAGTGTCCCTCCCTGCTATGGCAGTAGTGTTCTCACGTATGGCGTTTAGTGTAGTGTCCCTTCACAGGTTTCGGTGTAGTGTTCCTCAACGGCAATTATGGCTGATATATCATCACTGGTTATGCGGTGGGTAGTGCTCCTCACTGTGTGACTGGTAGTGTCCTCACGTATGGGGTAGTGTTCCTCACGTATGGGGGTAGTGTTCCTCACGGTATGGGGGTAGTTGTTCCTCACTGTATAGAGGTCGGTAGTGTTCCTACATGTTATGGCGGTAGGGTCTCCGTTGGTGTAGTGCTTCTCACTGTATGGCCGGTCGTGTTACCATTATGCGTGGTTCCTCACTGTTGGCTGTATTTCTCACTGTATGGCGGTAGTGCTCCTAACTGGCGGTGCCGGTAGTTGTCCATCATGTATGGGTAGTGTTCTCACTGTATGGGGGTAGTGTTGTTCCTCACTGTATGGGGGTAGTGTTCCTCACTGTATGGCGGTAGTGTTCCTCACTGTATGACGGTAGGGATACCAAATTTTTACAGGTTTTTATAACTTTTTCATGCATTTACAAAAATTAAAACCTATAGAAAAAAAATATATATATTTTGCCACGTTCTGGCAATAACTTTTTTTATACTTTGGTGTACGGAGCTTTGGGTGGTGTCATTTTTTGCAAGTTTTGATGACGTTTTCATTCCTATCATTTTAAAGACTGTACAACCTTTTGATCACTTTTTATAGAATTTTTAATATTTTTCAAAATGGCAAAAAAGTACCTTTTTCGACTTCGGGCGCTATTTTCCGTTACAGAGTTAAACGCAGTGAAAAACCTATATTATATTTTTTTGGATGCGGCGATTTTTACTGTTTATTTATTTTTATATCAGTTCTAGAGAAAGTGGGAGATTTGAATTTTTAGGTTTTGTATTATAATTTTTTTTAAAAATTTTTTTCTATTTTTCAAACTCCCTAGGGTACTTTAACCCTAGGTTGTCTGATCGATCCTATCATAAACTGCCATACTGGGGATTTCCCTCATTCATTACAATGTGCTGATCGCACATTGGGGCTTATTTACGAAGGGTCCCATGGCCGCATTTTTTGTTGGGTTTCCCGACTTTTTGGGATCACGCTGTAGATTGTGTCGCATGCGATTGGATTTTGGCTGGCTTACATATGACAGAAATCAGGAAAGGGGCCGTCGGACGATCCGACAGATTTGGACTAAGCACTGGATTTAATATTTAAATTTGTGTCGCATCTAATGTATTTACATAGACCAGAAGTGAACTCGGGCGGACCTTATTGGGGAAGCGACACCAGCAGGAAATCGGGCTCACAATCTTCTTGAATCGTGGAAGATTCTGGTGGACATTCCGGATCTGGGATCACGCAGGACCGGGTAATTAAATGTGCCCCTCGGCACCGCAATACCCGAGGCTGTCATGGCGACGGATTGACGCTCCCCAATTACATCACAGGAAGCAATGATCCTGTGCGAGGCGCCCTCTTTTTGAAGCCAGCAGCCAGTGGAGGGAGAACACCTGCGATCGGTGCTAGCACCAATTGGGTTGTTACCGGTAAGTCTTTACTTACCAGCTATGGAGAGGGCTCTGCCCGTGAGTCCTCTCCATGTACCCGTACCCGCCAGGTGATGTACCGTCACGTGTCACATGCCGTGAGGCAATTCAAAGCGAATTTTCTCTGAAAATTCGGCGAACCGGGTCGAATCGAATTTTGATAAATTTGCCCATCTCTATTTATTATATTACTTATAATAGGATATCGGTTACTGCCTATAATTCAGAGGCACGGATTGTATCATGAACTTCAATGGCCCCTGTATCTGGGATACTGTGGAAACCTACTAAAACACTCCTTAGTCCCTTACTACAACAGAATGTGTATAAAGCAATTTTGGGTTTAGTACAGACTACACATGTACCTATAAGCCCGCTTCTATATTGTCACTATATAGCTGTATGTCTCGGATTAGCAAAATATTTGACTTTACTTTTGTAATAACCTTCCATGTATTCTACATCTTCCACATTTATACTCTGCTTAAGTTTTACATTGTTTCCCCATAGGGACCACACAATCCTGAATGCTCAGAATTTGTATAACATAAATATCAAAGAGTTTCAGCCCCATCCAGAGGCCGCTGGAGACAGTGAAACGAGCCGATGTGAGCACAACACTGCAGCCAGAAGTGATAGATATGTTATTTTATATTTATTTCCATCAGCTGTATGCCAGCAGTATTAATCTTTTGGAGATGAATACCACTGTGATTAATAGCCCATCGTTTGTTGCTTTTCACCTGTGAAATAAGGAGGTCACGTCTCAGATCACTTTGTGGATACATGACAGAACAACAATTGCTGTGATACTGTACCTTCAGGACTGATTTATGGAGCATTTATGAATCTTTACTGTTGCTACTCAACCAATCTCAAAGTCTGAAATTATAGGCAGAGACCCCCTCATTTATCAACCTATGCACACTGCGACATATGTTTTATTAATACATACACTAAATAAATAACTTCTGGTACCTTAAAATCCAATATTAGAGGACAGACAATGATTATTTGTGCAAAGATAACTATCCCCATTTGTAGTGACTGCATTAAGTTTCCAGAACTCCAGGTCCTGCTCACAAAACTTTCACCCAGCCTGCAGTATAGATTTTACAGACGGATGATAACAATCTCATTACATCAGTTTCCACAAAAATAGAAACAAGGATGTCTTCTTAAATAGCTAAACTTTTTACTAAACAGCTCAGGACCCTACAACCCTAAGTGGCCAAATGCCCAGTACCCGGAAGTGAACAAATTACCCCGAAGTTTAAAATGTTTAAAATGTGTGAAACTGTGGTCGTGACAAACATGGAACATCTCCTCGAGTACTACCATTGGCACCCGGGATCTGGATTCTGTGTTTTATCGGATGATTGTTCTATCTTTTTGTTATTTGACAAATCTCTTAGAAGGGAACTTCTGAAAAGTTTTGACCAATTGCATAGGAGGTTCTCTCTGCCACATTCCAGCTTCTATCAGTTTCTCTAGATCCAACATACAATATACAGTAGGCTAAGCCTGGAGTAGGTCAGTGAAGAAAATGGAGCGTAATTTGACGATGGAAATGGTGCGTCATTTCTATTTATTTTAGCTATTCACAGGATGCATACTTGAAGAAGTTTTCCCTTCTGGTACGGAGTAAGTGGGTGCCTGATGTGGGCAATATTAACAAGGGACATGTGACATAACTAAGGTTTATGTTATTGATGCAACCTTTATTGTTTTCTGTTTTTTTTTCTGTTATGAAACTTAATAAAACTGAAAAGTGCAAGGGCACCATCACCAATCAACAGAAAGCTACCCGTTATATACAGAGAAAAGAATAAATGATGGCATATTGTTGGATATACAAGAAATGTCTTATTTCTGGGATAGCTGATATCTGAAAATGAACAAACCAAATCTTAGCAATTTCAAACTATTGGTATCAATAGATGTCATTATAAATATTCATATAGGGGTGGAAAGGGAACCTGTCAGCAACCTGTCATGTTTCTTTCATGGCCAAGTGTGATGACCATATCCAGAAAATCAAATTTGAAGGTAGATGTAAATTGGTTATGTAAGGTCAAGGAGGTAGAAACTTTAACACTTAAGTTAAGCTTAAGTTAAGCTTTCACCATATTTTAAATGGTTCCTTCCCTGTGATTGACATCATGTGCCAGATTTTAGGAAATCTGCTAGTGATGTCCCTGGATGCAGGGGCATCAGTTATATTGAAGGGGCTGTTCTGAGGCAGGGAGAGCTTGTTTTCAGTGTTAAAGCGCATTTACCACCAGGATGAAGTACTGTAAACAAATGAGGTGTTAATAGAGCCTGGAGCCTCTTAGGCTCAAATGCATACAGTCTGGTGTTAGATGTCCTTTAAACTGAAAAGTTATCTAGAAGGTGTTCAACTGCTTCACAACATACTGGTAGTGGTTTATTAGAACAATTTCTGATGACAGGCACCCTTTAAAATAAATAATCACTTTATCGAAGGGCGTGGGATAGCTTTATAACAGAAGTGTCCTTCAGATATCCAGGTACATTATATTTGGTCATTAAATCCATGCACACCAGTATGCAAATAAGAGTGTTTAATTTCAGCTTAGTTTCCAAAGCGTGGCAATTGCCCAGGGCCCCCAGGGAGAAAGGGGAGAATCTCTTCTTTCAAATGAATCTTGAATTTTGTTTCTAGGTGCTATGGATCCAGAGATATTCAGGTTTAAAGTGAGAATATCAGGTGCCATTTTTATATATAAATATCTCCGTTTTCCTACATTTTAGAAACACAAATTTAGATTCATATAAAAGAGGAGAGGAAAAAAGAAGTGAGGTTCTATGAGTCACAGAGCCAGAGATACAGCCCCCTGAAGTGTCTCCCCCATCTCCAGATTCTTAGCCATCAGGCTGCAGGGAGCATTTGCTGCACACAGGAGCTGCTGCACCTCACAGATAATGGAAATATTCACTTTATATGTTACTAGTACTACATTTTGAGAAGGGATAATATCAACTAATATTCATGTTTTTAACCCTTCTCTATGCAAATCTAAGAACACACTTTGGGCCACATGTATCAATCGTTTTTTTCTGTTGTTTTTGCGCCTTTTCATTCAGGCGCACCGTTTTTGTGCCATTTTTGCGACTAAATGCCAAACTAGCTGCGCAGCAAAAATAAGCAGCTTTCCCTCATTTATCCTAGCAATCCAGATGTTTTGATGCGCCTAATGATATTCATCACTTGCGACTTTTCATTTAGGCGCAAAAACGGGCGCAAAAACACTCCAGCCCGAAGCTGGCGTTAACTGAGAAGAAAGCATTGAGCCCCTTTGCAGAACAGCTCATTTCTAGCAGCAGAGCTCATCCAGACACTGCAGACACTAGAACAGATCATACAGACATGAGATACTCTGCAGACACTAGTACATATAATACAGACATGAGATACTCTGCAGACACTAGTACATATAATACAGACATGAGATACATTGCAGACACTAGTACAGATAATACAGACATGAGATACATTGCAGACACTAGTACAGATAATACAGACATGAGATACTCTGCAGACAGGAGCTGCAGACTCTATTTACAGTTCATCACCTTCTATTTACAAAACATTCTGCAGAATCCTGAGCTCAAAGCAAGAGAGAAGAGAACGTTACAGAATGTTGCACCTAGTACTGACAAGTGTCCCCCATGTAATTCTGCACAGTATCACCAGTGTATCTGAGGGGGATACTGTGCAGAATTACAGGGGTTCAGCAGGAGACCAGCATTGGGGATCCCCTCCAGGAGAAGCCCCTGCTGAGGAGGTCACTGGGTGCTGGGTGTCACACACCTGGGTGCTGCTGTGAGTGTTATCTTCATTCTGGGCTGTGGGAGAAGCAGAGAGGAGCTTGTAGCAGGATCACATGTAAGTGCCCGAATCTAACATTGCGCCTAAACTGCTTCTAAACTGTGTTAAAGTAAAGTGATTAATAAGAGGCAGGAAATTACCTTATCACAGATGGTTGTATCTTGTGATAATTCTGGAAAACAGTGCGCCAGAATTTAGGCGCAACTACTACACTTAGGCGCACAAAAGTGATAAATGTGGCCCTTTCTCTCTTATTCCCTTTTATTTTGTGATAGTTATTTTTTGTTGGGAAAATTGACTGATACGATGAACATTCAATTCTCTTTGCCTAATGTGACTACACTGCGACCAGAACATGTCCATAAAGTTATATGTAACACCAAAAACACACACATGTCCTGGAATAAAGTTTTTATTTCCCACCATCCTCCATTATATACACCCATGTTATGACGTTCTCACTCTCATTCTTATGAAGCGCGGAGGGTTCTGTTATTGTGCGGATAATACAATGGCGCACATCTAAATGTGACTTATTATCTCATTAGCTTGGTTTATGGATATATAGTTATTTATTTGGGTGACCATTGTCTAAGGAACAGACAATGATAGATCTGTGGGAATTTTCTGCAGTTCCCTTTGCTGCATATTTTGGTGAATACTGTATATTGGTGTGGGGTATGTATGATCTCCTCACATCTTACTGTTTTAGGAAAGTATAAGTATCTGGATTTGTACATATTTTAGAGGAAATTTTGAATGTTAATTGCCAAATGCATCGCCTGGTTGTCTGCTTTCAAAATTCTATAGGTTTTATGGCGCCTTTACTTTTTATTCTGTTTTATTGATATATTTTGCAGGTTGTGACTGTCTAAAAATGTCTAGCTGAAAAGCAGATATCTAGTTATTATAGTGTTAGTGATATTATGTGGATTTATTCATGTGAACATATCAATAGGGCACATTTGTGAACTCTACAAATATCCTTGTTTGGATCAAATTTTTTGCCATCAAAGTCAAATTTTAAGTATTTTTAATAAAATGTTTCAATTTGAATCAAAATTGCATGAATGCGCCTATGTCTATAAAATCTTTGATGCAATTTTGAAAATGGGGCAAGTGTCTGCTTTCAGAAAATATCGGTCCCTCTCCCCAATGGGCCTCACAGTCTAATCAACCTACCAGTAATTTTTTGGAGTGTGGGAGGAAACCCACGCAGACATACACATACAAAATCTTTGCAGATGTTGACCAGCGCTGCAAGGCTGTAGTGCTAATCACGGAGCCAACATGCTGCCCATAAATCTCCCTATCATCTATCTATCTCCTATAAAATTCTCCCATATTACAGTTTGTTTTACCATACTAAAGGAGCCTCTTGCTGACTGTGACTGGTCATAAAATAGTTTTATTTTGGGGCCCCACTTTTAGTTTTGCCCAGGGCCCCACTTTGTCTAGAACCGGCCCTGACAATGGCCTATTATAAAGGAATGGGTAAAAGATCCTACAGTCCACAGGTAAAGCGGCACCATTCTCTAGCATGCAGGTACATTACTATCTCCACCACCTTTTTACCATGGCCAAGTAAATGTAACATTTTTTATATAGCCCCTTCAGGCCACATATCATTTTTATTAACAACTCGGACAACCCTTCAAAGTTTCACACATCTGCCCTGAGACACAACCTCATTTCCTATACTGTTTTTCTACTGGAACATCATGTTTTGCATCTTTCTTTAAAAGTCACCTGACGTATATTAGCCCCACAGTCCAACTTTCCAACACCCCAATAATACTGAAATATATAGAAATGAAATTAAAGTGCAAACACAAAAGTCTATTTTGTGACTTTTTGACTACTGATGTCTGGAATACCAAAACGGGAAAAACCGGGTTGATCTCACCGGTGCCGAATTATTATTAGGTGGGATTGTACAGTTTTTAACAGAGAGCTCTTTCGATGCCTCACAGATAACATTTATAATAGCGGCAACATGTGGCAACTTAGGAACTTGTTGCAACTAGTTCCTAAGTTTTTCCTGGGCTCCTGGAGGACTCGAGTGGATTTGCTCCTAAATTTACACTTTCTGAAAAGTCACATTTCATAAATCTGTTCACCCCATCTGAATTCACTTAATAAATCTGGAGTAAGTTGATTGCAGTGAAAAGTGGAGTGGGTTTGAGACATTTTGAAGAACTGCCATCATTGAATCCATATGATTCTAGTCAACAATAACAAATAATCTTAGTCCTCTGATTTTACATGGGGAGGTCCCTAATGGTTACAGACAACATTTACAGCTAAGCCTTCGATTTATTCTAGCATATATGGTCTGCATTATTGCCCATAAAAAAAGATAGTGATTATAGAGGGATTTAGAGGGAGCTATATTGGAATCTTTAATATCTTGCAGCTACAAAGTCACCCACATCATTTAGCGTGATGAAAATACAGAACACTTCTTGCTGTTAGTCATAATATCATTTAGAAATCTTCAGCCACAGAAGACTGGAATCATGAAGCTTCCTGCAGATATGTAATACCTCATGAACTTTTGTCACAAATACTTTTTGTTTGTTAGGACAAAATGAACCTGACAGATACATTTTGCCTCATCTTTCTGCTAAAATAACATGTAATTTTGCACTGCATGAAAAACTGCATCACCAACCATACAATTTTGTACGGCATCATAGCAAACTGTACCCAAATAAAATAAATGTTTCTCACATACAATTTTAGATTAAAACAAAGAAGGATTTCATACTTCTGCAAAAAAATGTACTTGACAAACTATGATCAAAAGCGGAAACATTTGATTTGTTTCTATTTCTATATGTGCAATAACATTAAAATGTCAAAGTGGACATCATATTCCAATTAATATCAATTATTATGCAACATTAGTATATGGTAATTTGTTTCCAAACAGAGGTTAAAGTATAAAGGGAGAGATTTACCAGAAGTGTCTGAGACAAGGACTGCTCTAGTTGCTCTTGGGAACCAATCAGAGATCAGCTTTCATTTTCGCACAGCTGTATATAAAATTAAAGGTGAGCTCCTATTGGTTTCCATCGGCAACTAGTGCAATTCTGCTCTCACACTCTTCCAATAAATTTCTCCCAAAGTGATTTCTGCATCAAAAATGCAATGCACATCGAGATACAGGGAAACACAAGTACAATGCGTTTTTCACTGAACAATTGTCATAGAAATAATAGTCCACAATCATCAATTATTTTTCACATGTGTTGTATGCAGTAAAAACTGATCAAAAACATGCAAGAAAACCTCAAACACTGACCAAACTCTGATGAGACTCTGACTCTAATTTGTAAAGCGTTACGGAATATGATGACGCTTTATAAAGATTATTATTATCATTGTGATGCTTGTTTGAAAGAGGACCAATTCACTACTCACAGTAAAAAGAAAAAGACTGGTATAAGGAAAGGACTAAAATCGGTGTGGGTCGGGTAGTTTGAATTGTCACTAGAGATGGGCGAATTTTTTAAAAATTCGATTCGCCGAGTTTGCCGAATTTTTCAAAAATTCGATTCAACCCGAATCGAATCATGGTGTATCATGTTAAAGATCATGTATTTCCTGGCTGCCCTACAGGCGTGTTGTAGAATGTTGTGCCATGCTTAAATATACAGAGGGAGCGTGGTTTGGTCTTCAAACAATGCTGTGTTTTAGTATGACACGCACATGACAGCCACCGTTCTTAGAATCGCTTCACTCTTCAATTCCATGTGCTCTTACATAAGCCAACTTCACTAAATAAGCAAAGCAGGAACGGAGCCTGACAAGGTAACGTCTGTGCCAGCTCAAAAGGACCGAGCTGAGGGCCAAGATCCCACTATAACATCAAAGAGTGCACTTTAAAATGACGGGGAAAACCAAACATAGTAGCAACGTCATAGAGTGGTGGAGGGTGAAAACAGCATTATGAAAATCCCAGTTGAAAAGTTAGTTGGCAGCAGCATGAGTAGGCCGCAGAGCGGCACAATGACAAATTATGGAGGTGGCAGCAACATGGTAGATGACAGAATGTGGAGGTGGTGGCAGCAGCATGAGGTTAGAGAGTGGCTAGAGGTTAGAGAGTGAGGATACAGAACCCCAAAAACTGGACTTTGAGCAAAAATCACTCCATCAGCTACTGAGTACAAGCAGCTAGATGCAAGAGACAGCACATGCAGTGTGAAATGATGGGATTGCAAATGGCCTTCTGTTTTTATACATCACATAAGCCTTCCAGTTGCTGATTGGCTTAAATATCTGCACCTGTGATCAAGGGTGTTCCTTTCTTCTTCCCAGAGTTCTCTGCCCCATGTAACACGTTGTGCTCACAGGGCAAAAAAAAAATTAAGGGGAAAAAAAAATTGTTCCCAAGAATCACAGTAAACTTCGGATGCATGCAGCACCAAAGTTTTTCTGAAATTCTAAACGAATTCCACTTCGTTAGAATCGATTCGCCCATCTCACAGTTTCTCTTAGGCGTCATGTCAGGAAGCCTCTGTAATCTTTTTTATTCTTTTCAAAGCGCGCGGTAAAAAAAAAAGTAGTACTGGGGGAGCCAGGTATATACCTTTATATACTATTAAAAGAGAGTGGAAGAGGTAATGTTAATGATAAAAGCAAATTCCAAATTAGTATTAAAAAGAATATGGGAACCTCTCATTAGGTGAAAATGTCCTCCTAATGATAGGTTCCTTTTAATGAAAAATAGTGCACCATGGTGAGGGCACAGTGGTTTAGTGGTTAGTATTACATCCTTCCGGATGTAAAAAAATGGACGACATATGGACATGAAAAAACACACGGAAAGAATATGGACTGAACACGGATATCACACATCTGCGTTTTTTGCGGATGCACAGCCATCTGAATAAGCCCTAATGTAGATAAATAGTATGAACATTCGGCATATCTTCAATGCACCCAGAATATGTATTGCAAGATATTTCATTTTATAAAAAAAATATTCAACTATTTGTAGTTATATTAGGGAAAATGGTATTTAAATTAAATGACAGCACAGTGAAAATAAACCCCATATACTGTAAAACCTGTTAGAGTGGATATGACATAATGCACAGGACGCTTTAACCACAGATCAGAGACATCAGACATTTAACTTTCCCAGGAGAGAGCTGACATAACCATGCGGCAGTCGAGGGGGAGAGCAGAGCATCTTGACAGTGATATACACAATTTTAGAGCTGGTCAGTGATCCAGAACTAACAGTCTATGGCCAGAGGCTGCGGCTCTACCAGCTGCTGTCTCTTCTTCCCGTTCTCTCTGGAGCCTGACCATTGACTCCAAAAACTGCCGCCTCATGCCAAAAATAAAGTAGTGGCTGATTAACAATAGGCCAGATATTATCTCTGGTATTTCCTCGTTTCTGTTTTAAACCAAAGTTAAATTAGACAAATCTTTTTAAAAGGAGTCTCCTAAATCACGTGAATCTCTCTAAATAGACTTAGGTCATCTAGGACTTTTCTTCAATCAAACAAGAAAATACAACTTCTAACAAGTGTAGATTTATGGCAAGTATAACAAGTGTAGATATATTCTCATATCTCTCCAACCAAACTCTTTACCTCGTTAAAGGGGGTTGTCCGACATTTATAAAAATTTCCCTGCTGGACAGGGACGGCCATTTAAAAAAAATTAACGTGTACTCACCTCCTGGTGTCCCATGGCGCAGTCCATCAGAGCCGTGCCCCTTCAGGGGAACTGAACCATCACTCCAACAACTTTCAGGTGGCCTGACACACCGATCCTTCACCTGTATGTGTGCTGTATCAGGAAATCTACCAACTAAATTAAGCACAATAAACCAGGGACACTTACTCATAGACACAGGCACTGTGACTGTGGTAATCGTCTTATATTTGTTACCCATGGCCTCCTGCTTTCTAAAATAAACTTTCACTATAATGCTTATAAGAAGAATTCTGGCAGTGACTCCTCCAAGTCCCTTCACACTTTGTGTTATAACAGAAACTGTGTGCTTTGACTACTATGGGTACTGGGCTTCAGTGATTTAAAAAGAACATCAAATAAAGTTAGTATATGACAGGACCCTCTTATTTACCCCTTCCCGATGAGCACTATAGTACGGCACGTGTCGGCTGTCGGTGCTTGGAGTGGGCTCAGTGCCTGAGCCCTCTCCATAGCCGGTAAGACTTCGCTGCATATTGCAGAAAACACTAACCAGTAACACCTGCAATCAGCGCTAGCACCGATCGCAGGTGTGAAAACGGTCCATCACCGCTGAGCTTCAAAAAGTTGCCCGTCTGGATTAAACCAGACACATTGCAATGAATTTGGAGGAGAAACCCCATATACTGCCATATTGTAGTATGGCAGTATATATAAAATATATAAAAGTTAAAAAAAATTATATTAAAAAACCTAAAAATTCCAATCACCCCCCTTTCCCAAGAAGTCATATAAATATAAGGAAACAGTAAAACCATAAACACATTAGATATCGGCGCTTCCCAAAATACCTGATCTATTAAAATATAATAAAATTTTTTCACTGCGTTTAATCCATAATGGAAAATAGTGCCAGAAGTCGAAAATGCCACTTTTTTGCCATTTTGAAAATATAAAAAATTCTATAAATAAGTGATCAAAAAGGCGTACGGTCCTGAAAGTAGAAGCATTGAAAACCTCATCAAAAGTCACAAAAAATGAACATGAAGTGTTACCAATATAAATGTCATCACGTCCTGCAAAATTACACAGCTCCATATGCCAAAATATGAAAACGTTTTTAGCATCTGAATATGGCAACATATAAGAAAATTTGTTTTGTGCTAAAGGTTTTAATATTTTACATAAATTTGGTCCTAATTGCACTGACCAAAATAAAAAAAGGGGAGATGTCATTTGTAGTGCATAGTGAAAGCCCACAAAAAATGCTGCAGAAATGTTTTTTCCCACAGCTTTTTACACAGAAAAATAAAAAAGTTGTGGATTTTTTTTTAAGAGTTCAACTAGCTACTTACACTAGCTGGAATCCTTAGATCCCTGCCACAACAAGGGCTTTATTGGGGGGCGTGACAGGTCTGTTTTAGTAAACACATGTATTATTCATGAGTAAGAATTCTGAATAACTCTCTAAAAATTCTGGATTCTGCTTCTGTTATTCTTCTGTAAATGTAGAAATAAATTGACAACTGGGTGTTACCATTTCCAATTATTTGTGGGCTACACAGAGATGATTTGTGGTGATTTTAACGTATGAGGGACAGCAGCAGTCCTCAACAGAACTCCTTATATGATAATGAACTGCATCTATAGCCAATATAATAGATCTGCCCACTTACTGTTACTAATATATTATTGGTGCCTGAACTGTAGCTAATATAGAAACGGTGCACCCACAAAAGCCATTATAGGAACACTAGCCAATATAGTAATGGTACCCCTGCTGTAGCCAATGTAGTAATGGTGGCCCCCACAATAACCAATTTAGCAATGTTGGCTCACAGTAGCTAATGCAGTTACAGTGTGGACATGATTTTGTCAATATGGTAACTTTGCTCACATACTGTAGCCGATATAGTTAAACTGCCCCTACTGTAGCCAGTAATAGAACAGTGCTCCCACAGTAGCCAGTATAAAAACAGCACCCCATGGTAGTCAATATGGTGTCAGTGCCCCCAAGTCGCAAATATATAACAATATAACAGTAGCCAATACAGTAACAGTAGCCAAAATAGTAATGGTGTCCAAACAATCTTAAAGGAAACCTACAATTTGATTTCATGCATTATGAAGCAAAACATACCTTGAGAATGCTGTAGCTACACTGATGCAGGATCATATCTTAGTTAATCCCTGAGCTGAGTAGTTTTGCTCGTAAAACTATTATAACATTCAGGACCTTGGGAAAGCTGGATCAGCATGGCTGCCAAGATAAATACATTAGACAGAGAGCTTGCAATTACAAATGGAGGTTAGTCAAGCATGACTAAGCATGATTAATCAACCTGAGCTGGATCACTCATACACAGCAGCTGGGGGATGATGCAGCAATTGATTATTCTGTCTGGCAGGGAGAAAAGTGATTGAATCATCATCTCCTGCAGAGGAAAACTTTCCTGTTATGAGAAGCGCTGAACCAAGTGCTGAAGCAGCCATAAAAGTGACAGAGCTTCATTATCATAATGTTATATCGGTTTTATCAGCAAAACCACTGAGCACAGGGATTAACCAAGATAAGATCCTGCATCAGTGTAGCTACAGGATTCTCAAGGTATGTTTGGTTCATACTGCATCAAATCAAATGGTAGGTTTCCTTTAAATATACTAACAGTTTCCCGATACTAATTATTTAGTAGATTTGGTCGGTAGAAAAAGAGAATTCCTAGCTTATTCTTGCAGGCACTTTTTCTGCTGCTTCTTCTGAAGTTCAAACTGCAGCATGGTACATATACAAATATTTGATATTGTTTGTGTAAGGAAAAGTTATACAGATTTCCAATATACTTTCTGTATCAATTCCACACAGTTTTCTAGATCACTGCTTGCTGTCCAGCTGTTAAAGCTTCTATTTTTACTTCCAGTGGATGGAAATCTGGAAATCTGTCGTGTAATGGACAGGCAGTTGCAGGAGCCATTATTATAAGAGAGAGTAATAGGAGTTGTGTGATAAAAACGGCTCCTGCACATGTACCTCCATCACATCTGCAACACATCTGCCAACATATGGACAGTGGGGTGTTGCGAATGAGGCCCTTTATCTGCATCTCCCCAGCAGGTGAGCCTGTGCAGCTCGCCTCAGGGAGAATGTAGTCAGCGTTGGGCCTCAGTAGTTTTAGAACCTGCCTGTACAGAAAGGGTTAACAGTGTATGTGTTTTCATGTACTGTTATCCAATGATATTCCTTCATGTGAACTGGAGTGTGATTGGAGAGTGAGACACCACCTGACCAGGGAATAATAAAACCCCTGGACAGGAAGGGGCAAGTCCTCTTTGAATCTAGCTACTGACAGAGGAGCATCTCTTCAGGCCCAGCTCTCACCACATGAGGAGCTCCTAAGCCTCAGCTTACTGTTCCCTAAGTACGGCTGTTACACCAAGGGCTCCCCATCCATTACCCAGGGACAAATAATACGGACATTAAAAGGGGTTGTCCTAGAGAGATTCAGGTACATCAGCCTCTTCCTCTACATTTTCTTGCACACACCACCTGCTGGAGACCTGCCAGGCTGTAGCACAAAATAGCATGAGAAAAAGGCAATAATAGCCTCGAAACACATAGCTAAGTATTTTTTATAATATATTTTTTGTTTTTATAGAATGTACTAATTGTACAAATTTTACAAATAAAATAGAACAGTTTTTTATATACATCTTTGGAGTATTCATTCTTAAAAGGGAGTGTAGAAGGTACTGCAGAAAGTGGAGCTCTCCAATCTCCATTTGTGTCTACATGTATCCTATATGAAACAGGCCCGACAATGGATCCAAGGAGAGGAGCTGACCCGTGACTGTGACAACCTTCCGTTTTTAATATCTACAAAGCAATTATGTGCTCAACATAACTGCATCAGGTGAGCAACATCTGTTCCTACCATACAGTATTATCCTATGTGCTTCTCCTCCTTCTTTATATTTCTGAACAGTGGAACATTATGACCTAATCAGAACTTCTCAGCTGTACTGTATGGAGAGAGGATGACATGGCACATATGTTAGAAAACAGCATGCAAAAATATAAAGACTTCAGGAAAAGTCTTGATTGAATGCAGTGGTGAACCGTATTTTCCGGACTATAAGGCGCACTTAAAAGCCTTGGATTTCCTTGGAAATCCAAAGTGCGCCTTATAGTCCGGTGCGCCCTTGTATGGCGCTGGGCAGAGGGACCATACTTACATAGGTCCCCGCTACCGGAGACAGCAGATCTCCAGCGGGAACTGCAGACCACGCGGCACGAACAACTTCTGGCGTGGTCTGCAGTTCCCGCTGGAGATCTGCTGTCTCCGGTAGCGGGGACCTATGTAAGTATGGTCCGCTGCCCCCTCATCTCCCCCTCACCTTCCCCGCGTCGCGCTTCTCGTCTTGGTCGCGTCTCCGCTCCGCCCCGGACCTCCGACACGCCCCCGGACCCCCGACACGCCCCGGACCCCGCGCCTTATATCCGATGCGCTATATATGGAATTATACATATATAAGGCGCATCGGACTAATGCGCCTTATATTCCGGTGCGCCTAATGGCCCGGAAAATACGGTAACTAGGAATGCGTGTGCCCCAAAGCACACATTGGCTGCTCCCCCCCCCCCTCCTGACCACAGCACCTCCTCCAATCCCGCTGATTTTGATATATACTGGAGTTTTTTTGTTGTAATTATAAAGCTTTAAAATTTTATTGGCCTCCCCCTCACAAACATGCCCAGCAGTGGCCTCCCCTCACTAATAACATGTCAGCAGTGTGCTCCCATCACTAATAAACATGTCCAGCAGTGGCCACCCCTCACTAACACATATTCAGCAGCCTCCCTACTAAAAAGATGTCCAGCAGCGCTCCCTCACCAATAACATGTACAGCCAGTGGCCTCCCCTCAATAACAACATATCAGCAGCCCCCCCCCTCACTAAAACATGTCCAGCGCTGCCTCCCCTCAATAATAACATGTCCAGCAGTGGGCTCTCATCACTAATAACTTGTCAAACAGTGGCCTCCCCTCACTAATAACATTTCCAGCTGCGGCCCTCTCCTCACTAATAACATGTCCAGCAGCAGCCTCCCCTCACTAATAACATGTCCAGCAGCAGCCTCCCCTCACTAATAGCATGTCCAGCAGTGGCCTCCCTTTACTAACGGAATGCCCCAGCAGCCTCTCTTCCAAAAATAAATGCCCAAGCAACCTCCCTTTTCAAACAAAATGTCCCCATCGGCCTCCATTTACAAATAAATTGCCCCAGCAGCCTCCATTTACTAATAAGATTACATAACAGCAGCTTCCTTTACAAATAAAATGCCCAGCAGCCTCCCTTTGCTAATAAATGCCTCAGCAGACCTCTTTTACTAATAAATGCCCCAGCAGACTCCCTTCACAATAATAAACTATATACTCACCCTCCGCTGTTGTCTTCTATACACTCCCTCTCGCTCGTGTCTTCTTCCCTGTGTTTTACTTCAGTTCTGACCAAAATGGCAGCTCGGCTCCTCCAGGCAGCATTTACGCCACCAATGCAATGTCCTTCTCAAACCTTTTACTTCATTGTCTTACTTGTAAAGGAAAAATAAAAACGATCTAAATTTATTGAGAACATATAGGCATGCCATGACAATGCTAAAGAAGAAAGTGTTGTCACAAAGCCAAGAAAAAAGTTTACGGTAAACTTTCTCCACAGGACTATCAAAAATTAAGAACTTCTAATCTTCATTTGAACTATTAAATTAATATTTTTGTCCATGCCCTGATTGTTCTGTCAGAAATCTCTAAGGACCAAAAGAATTTTAATCCTTTTCTAAGCATGAATTGTCATTAAAATAAACTAATAATTAATAGTTGCCATAGTAATACACGTTGTGGAACACATTAAGTTGTGTACATGTGAATATGGAAAGAAATAAAGTAATGTGACATTACGCATTTGGCTAGTATTTCAGCACAGGCTGAGTGTGCGCTGCAAGAGCTGGATGACAAGATAATCTCTTAATTAGACAGATGATATAATTAGCCAGACCTTGTCAATATGACGATTATGTTAGGTAATCATGCCATATAATTATCCCACATGGACAAGATCTCGCCACTTCTTCCCAAAGGATCAAGTCATCAGATACCTGCTCCAATCGGCCCGTATGAAATTCTAGTCTTTCTGTGACTGCATTATATACATGTCTCCTAATGGGCTCATCCTCCAGGAAAACAAGAAAAGAAGCAGAAGTGTTGTACAGAAAAAGCAAATTGCATTAGAGTGTCTAATCCCTTTGTAATCCCTGACCCCTTTAAAGTTTTCACTCTGTTTCAATGAAGCCATTGGTAAGATCAAAAAGAGTCTTTTTTTAACATACACTATGCACATTAAACAAAAAACGTGTGTACAGCGCAGAGTTACGGGGGGCTGAGCCCTCTTCATACACAGGTGGGGTTGTTGCATATTGCAGCAAACCCCCATCACTAATAACCATGGCCAGTGTTGCATGATGTGGGGTACTAACTCTTCCGTTGCTTGCCGACAAAGCTGCCGGCAGCATTTAAAAGACAGTGGCGCATAGGCTCCACCATCTTGGACTGATCACGCTCCCATCTTCGCCAGACCGGAGGCTGCATGGTTTCTGCAGTTTCATTATAATGAGCCAGTGGCTCATTGTAATGTTACTGTGCAAAAATGCATATACTGCCAATACAGTAGTATTGCAGTATATGGTAGGAATCAGACCTTCTAGGGTTAATGTACTCCAGAGGGTCTAAAAAATAGTTAAAAAAAAAGGCTTCAAAAAAGTTTCTCAAATAATTTTAAAAAGTTAAAAACCTAAAATTCAACATCACCCTTCCTTTCCCTAGAACTGCTGCAAAAGTCACAGAACAATATGTATCGCCGCTTCTCAAAATGCGATCTATCAAAATATAAAAACTGTTATTGCTTGCAGTTAACTACTTAACGGAAAATAGCGCCTAAATGTCGTCTTTTACACCATTTACACACATAAAGGAAATAAAGGAATAAAAAATGATCAAAATGTCACATAGACCTTCGCAAAATGGCACAACACCATACACGAAGAATGAAAAATTCTTAGTGTCAGAATATGGCGAAGTTTTTTTGCTTTTCATACACATTGTTAATTTTCGAAAATGTATTAAAACACAATAAAAAACTATATAAATTGTGTGTCGGTGTCAAAGCAAACACAACGAACCAAAGAATAAGCAGAGGTGTTCTTTGGAGAGCACGGTGAAAGTCGTAAAAACTGAGCCCACAAGAAGTGACGGAAAACACTTTTTTAAAAAATTTTTTCCACATTTGGAATTTTTTTCCAGCTTCCCATACAGGAATGGAATAAAAATAAGGCCACGAGAAGTAAAATGTGTTACTCACAAAATAAGCCCTCACACAGCACTGTTATACAGAAATATGAAAAGTATGAATTTTGGAAGGTGGAGAGTAAGAAATGAGCGAAAAAAACCTTTGTCCTAAGGGTTAAAAGCAATGTGCACCCCATTGCGGTTCAGGTCTGCTCAACACTACTTAACAACTTTAAGAATGGTTCTTTGTACTTCAGAGCATGTACATACTGGAAAAAGAAGCAATATGCTATGAAATACGTTTTAACAAGAGGTTCGTCAACAGATGCTATTTTGGGTCTATTTCCAATTTTTGATAAAGAGAACAATAATTGGAAGCTTCTATTATAAAGCCACTAAATATCAGACATTATCAAACTCTATTTGGAGAATACATACTGGGGCAGATTGATCAAGTGTCTGAAAGTCAGAATATTCCAGTTGCCCCTGGCAACCAATCACAGCTCAGCTTTAAAATATTCATGAGCTTGGTTCAATCAAAGCTGAGCGTGATTGGTTGCCATGGGCAACTGGAAATATTCGACTCAGACACTTGATAAATCTGCTCCACTGTGTTTGGCTCCTTGAATACAACTAATACTGTATATCAGATAATTATACTCACAAACAACCTTGTTTTGCACATGGCCACACCATATGGCTAACCCCATAATGGGAAACAAGCAGGAGGAGCGGCCTCCTCTCCAGAATATCTGAGACAACACCAACCTAAACTTCAAACCGAGTCCCTTAATCTATCCATGAATACATTGTGAAAGTGTTGATACAGCCTTAGATATTGCTCGAACATGGGTATTGTGAGTTGTTGACTTTCTTTGAACCATTACGATTTGGATAAGGTATACGAGTTACAAAAAAATAAGGATTTAAATTACGTTTGGAAAAATTTGTGCACTACTTGACATCATTTGGACAGAACATGTGGTTCATAGAAGGATATTACATGAGACTAGACCTGTTTGACATGGGCCCACAATTTGATTTTAACTTTTTTGTGATTTAGATTAAAATTAATTTTTTGAATACCAGTATTATTGAATAAAATTATTCAGTAAACCACTCTACTTAGGCCTACAATTTCTAATATTATTTTTAAAAAAATGTTTTAACCCCTGGTGTTGGGGTTATTGGGTAAAAAAAAAAGTGCCACTTACTCATATAGTCCCCAGGTTAGTACAGGATGAGTTCTTGAAAAGGTCACATGTTTCCCAAGGGTGGGAGGAACTGCTCCTTTCCAGCCCCTCCCATTTGGCAACTGCCTAGTCACACAGCCGGCTAAGGAAAGGTACAAATAAACATATCTTTTTTCTGTAAAACCAATTTTAATACAAAAAAATTTGGCAGCATATGTACTATGCTCTTGGGGGACTGGGGGAGTGCTAAAAATGGGTCTCCTGGTGACAGGTTCCCTTAACCACAAACATGGAATATCGGGCCCGAAGTGAGCTCATTAGCTCATGGAACAATAGATATCTCCTTCTTAATGGTTGCACCCATCATGCAGGTACCCCTCAAGAAGCCACAATTGGTGGCGATACGCGTGGGGATTCATCCCCAGCCCCCCTTAGTGTGGACAATTGCCGCACAGGTACATAGGTTACTTCTTCACTCATTGTGTAGCGCTTGTGGTAGCCTTACCTCCTATTATGGGGGATATTTATTTACGTCTTTGTACTCTTTGCATAGTTTACTGTACTACCATCTAGCTCACGAGCCAGTGTTATAGGACATCATTGCCCATATATTTGTTCTGTGATTTAAGGTCCTATGTCACAGGGGGAAGCTGGTGGTTTCAGGAATAACCAACGCTATCATAGTTTGGTTTCCTTGATCAGATCTTTTGGTGACTTGTGTACATTTTTAAATGGTTTTATTCTGTTTTTCTGATTGGGTTTTATTATTAATAAAGAATTCATTATTTTGGTCACATGGCATGTATTTTCTTGGTTTGTGGTTCAGCTATGTATGCTTCATTAACCTTGTAAATACACGTTGTTGTTGTGTGGTGTCCCCCCTCTCGTATCTTGCAAGTGCTGTTTATGTATAAGATTGGTGTGGGATACATTCAAATGCGACATGAATGTCAAAACATGTATGGGAAATAAATATTGCATATGACTTACATATTTTGATCCAAGTGGGATATTTTTCCCCATGGTATTAGGCTATTTTGTTGTGAACTAACCGGACCCCTCCCCTATTCAACGTTATCAGTATGGTAATAGACATACGTGAGCTTCACAGGTTTAGACATTGAGTCCGGCGGTAATAATAATAACACACACATTAACATTCTTCTGTCTCCCTAAGTTACATATAATGCCCTAAAACTTTGTGATGATAGCGCGGAGTCAGATGAGAAGCTGTGAAGAATGTGTGAACACGTTCTCTTCATAGAAAAATAACTGTTACGCATTTCTACCTTAATGCAAATACAAAGATAAGTGCCTTAATTAGGTTTTTCCTGCCTCCCTCCCTTTTCATTACACGCCAAAGCATCCTTGTTAAAGCATTTTCATGCTTAATAGTCTTTTTTTTAAACTCGGACAGTGTTGGCTACTCGAATAAGAGGAAGAATTATCCTAGAACCTCAATTTTTAATGGCTGGATAGAGGGAATAAAATAATACAAGCAAACTCTCTGAATGTGAAGCAGATCAGGCAAATACAGAAACAACAGACACAAAAAGGGGCTACCTACATTAAGCATAATGGGACTCACAAAATTAAACTAAAATATTTTCAGGTAATAATTGAGATGAAATCCACATCTGGCCTAAATTAGCCAAAACATTTTAATGGATCAGGCCATGCCTACCGGACTCCAATCCACAACATTAAAGCAATTACGTAATATTTAATTCATTTTCTCAGTAGGAAATTTCAAGGATGATTAGAGTTCATTTTATTTCTTCAGGGAGATCTTAATTACTGCTGTACGCCTTGACATACACGCTGTGTTAATGCCAATATAGACTAAGTCACGTATGTTTTAAGACATCTTTCACAGCTCAGAAGACTATGAATCATATTGGCTGCTGCAGGACTAATGTTGCATTGAAATAGCTATTTTAAATGTGCCCTCTTAATATTTCAAGAGTGTGAATTTGTGCTTAATTGTTTAGGAGAAGATACAATTGGAGTAATTATTAAAGGAGTAGTAGCCAAATTCACTGCACGTGTGTGTTTAATTATCTCTATATACTATCATAAACTGCCATCTAAGTACAGAGTGCAACTATTTTAGTAACCATTTTGAAACATTTTGCTACACAAGGGCTGAGCAGGTTTACCCTGTAAAGATATGGTGAGAGTTAGTCTGGAATGTTATCCCATGTAAGGGGAGTTAACAGAGTAGTAACAGGTTTCATTCTGATCACTGACACATAATAAACTATAGTAAACAAAGAATGTTAGGGTTATAACTGAAATGGGGCATAAAAACTAAGGGGTTTGAGTTCGATAAATGAAAAAAATTAGGATCTAAAGATGTTATTTGTAAACTTTGTAAAAGCTGAACTGAAAAAAGTGGCCCTGATTTAACAGTATATTGGCCTTTGTTGGGGGTTGGTTGGTGGTTGGTTTGTTTAGTTTTAGAAACTATGGTAAAAATATGTATCATGATATTTGGTACTTTAACCACAACTGAACCCTTCCTTCCAAAAGGGATCCTTTTTATATAAATCCCAACTTTGGTTACGCTACAATATCAGTAGCAGTGCACTATGATGATCTGGTTTAATTAGAAATTTTCTCTCTAGTTCCCACCATTCTATTTGAACAATGTCATTTCAGTTGCTATACTGTCACATTAGGACCAGTCCAGTGTGGGATCAATGGGGGTCAGTATTGATATTGTATACAGATCTATCATCACATTTATATCTAATTAGAGGAGGGTACAGATATATATCTAATAAACGGAGAGGGGATTAAATAGAGGGGGACGGTATATACATTACTGCAGCATTAATTCATTATGGGGTAAAGATATATAATAAATTAGAGCCTTTTACATATGTAAAATAATTGGGATACTTCAAAAATATATAATATATACTATATATATTATAATATATATATGTAGTACTGAAATTTCAATCTGTAAGTTTGGGGAACAGGTGTAATTTGGAATCATGAGGTCGAGTCAATGCCTTATTATATTAGTCATGCTTATACTTCATTTGTTTTTGAAGGCAGTGTTGGGGACAGGGAATTGTTCTGGTGGTGTTGTTTATTGTATGAGCTAGTTAGTACTGTACTTGGGTATAGAACACTATGCTTGGTGGTATTTTATATAATACGTATATGTAAATCACAATTTAATTAATGTAACAGACAATATTATAATTTAAAGACATTGTACATTTATTAAATGGGGACTTGTAGATGTTAGAATTAATTCGGGGGAGCAATGTCTAAGCTAGCTTAGTGATATAGTTGCGGCCTACGCTTAATCCATTACATAAATGCATATCTCTATGTCTAATTTGGTGGGCGGGCTGTTTATGCTAAAATTGGAGAAGCACTGTATGTCTCGTATTGGCTTTGTGGGGTGATTTTTTAACGATTCATTCTCTACAACAATTAACCTAGAAAGGTGCAACGGTGGTTGAATAAGGCTCTTTAGTGTCATGTGGGGTGTTTCTAAGAAACAAAGAGTCCGACAGTGGTATGAAAATAAAGACAAAAGAGACTTGATAATGGTGGAAGACTAGAAGACTATTCCAAACCTTGCCAGAGTCCAGGAATAATGGCTATTAATGGTTTCTAAGGAGTGGCGGTCGCGTTGTAGTCAGATTGTAAAGGTCCTTATGTAACACAGTAGAGATGCTGTAGTAGACAATGATGGTAAACAGTCGTGATTTAATTACAGAAACATAAAGCTTCACTCGCTGGAAACCTCTCCAAAAAGATAACCTTTTAGGGCGAGACCACCACTCTAGATTTGATGTTGCCTTCCTGTCCAAAAACAGACAATGGCAAAGATGCTTAACTAAGATCAAAAGAGAGTGCATATTGTCAAAAAGATAAGGAAAGTTATAATATGGGCAAGCCTAAGAGCGGGTCATTGTCACACCAGAAACTGACTCCCTGCCGTTTACCTGTACATTTAATTACAAGAAACCTGAGATGAGCTATACCCCCATTTTTATGGTCACTCACCATTCTATATGACTAAGGATGCTGATGTCCAAAAACTCAGACTTCAGTGTGTTATGTTTCAGTGGCCGCCATTTATTTTAAATTAATTTTTTAATGGTGTAACATGTGTTTAAATGGTATGTTTCTGCTGTGCTAAGATTTTTTGGAGTGTAAATAATTTTGTTGGCCCATTACCTTAGCCCTTTCAACAAATTTTTTATTAAAAAATGTCAAAGGGTGTGCCGAAGCAGTGCCCTCCACTTATTTTGATGCACCAACAACTATACCATGGCATGTGCGTCCACGATTCACTAGAGATCACTGCTTTTGCCAGCTTCTACATTCTATACGCCACAAATTAAAACATTTCATTTCCTCTAAACAGAGAAGTTACTTACAAGTAAATATAAGCTAGTTACCAGAAGAACTACCAGTTATAAAGGAAAAATTGGTCAAATTAACACAGTGCCCAAGTCGATGAGCTTTGGCCTCAAAAACAAAAAAAAACAACATACGCTGGCCTGGACCCGCGAAGCTTTCTTAATATTAAAAAAACTGGCTTTGGGTTTGTTTCTCTGTGTTATAGAGATGGTATATTTCTAATTTCTGAGAGCAATAAGGCCAGTAACATATTTACTTCATGGTACTGCGAATAATTTGACACAGTTTGAGAAAAATGCAGGACTAAAAAAACGGCAACTTCATCATTTTATTATATTAGGTAGTTATTTATCCAGACTACACAAGACCACTTATTAATTACTCGCTAATTGTCATTATCAGCACTATTACAGCCATGTTTAAATTGTGCCTTTTTAAAAGTGCTGCATCGTGAACATTTCATTGTAAGTGAAAATGTGTACTTTAACAACAGATGGGAAAAAAAATGATGTGTTGCTGGGATTGCCGGCAGGATTACCTGACAAAGTCCAGACTGCTCAAGCTGACTGAAAAGGGGAAAAAAACAAGCCAAAAAGTAAATTAAGGAGATGTATTTCATATGACTGCAATACATTACCCTGCCCACCTCGGCTCGTTTATTCCAGATGCAATCAGTACTACTTGGGAGGAACTGGCACGGTAACATTACATCTGATTCTGTACATTAAATTGCATCAGAACCATGGTAACCATGCAACCACCTTCAGATTTTCGACTCTACAACCCCAAAGCAAAAGGCATGAGAATCGGTATGGAGTCACTTTCTAACTGTCATTATTCATCTCATAGTTTTATGTTTCTCACGTTGTATTTTAGGAAGTTAGAAGATAACTTTTGACATAACTAACTTTCACCTAATAAAGTATTGTTACAGCGATAAATGTTAACTCAGTGGTGACTATACACAAGGATGGTAATACAAAACAAATATTAACAAAAAATTCACCACATTTCTTACAGTATATTTTCCACAGCAATTTTAGCTTGTCAGAGTATACAATACGCCAGATGTTTGATGAAAGCTGTGGTCGGTTTATCTTTTTTGGGCACAACTTTGCAGCTTTGTGGAAGTAGGTCGCATCAAATTTGACGCGTTTTGTACGACTATCACATTATGTCAGACATCTACACGCAATAATATGCTACTTAGTTGAATGGCACGTCTCTAATTCATGATTGAACCAAAAAAGCACAAAGCTTGTAAAAGTCCTCAAAACAAGGAGCAAAAAAAAGGAAAAAAAGAAAACATATGGGATAACTACCCTGTGGTATCTCTTTTAGCTGTTGCCTTCTTTCCTTTGCGTGCTGAGTGTGACCCCACATTGTTTAGTGGTTTCACATGATTTTATTAATTAATGTGTTTTCTTCTTTTTAGATCAAGCAATAACAAAAATTGAACAAATTACAATCTCTCATCATCCATTTTTCAATTAATATTATTAATATTTTGTCCTCATCATCTTCCCTAGCACACTTCAAACACGCTATACTTCTGAAACGTGGCACCTGAACCAGTCCCTGATGTTTATTTTTTTGATAGTGGACACACAGTGACCGTTAATACTGGATATTCTACAACAATTCAGAAGATTGTAGTGGTTACGCGTGCCACTTCGTAAACAAATTTAAGCAAATGTATGGCATCGGGAAAGGTTTACTAGTAAGTTCCCAAATAACAGTATTTTGCATAATAGCATTTTCACAGACATCGATATTATGCAAAAGTGCTCGTTTCTTTAAAGTCTTGATGCAATTAGTAGATGGTGATCACCAATAACAAGATAAAACAGCAGCTTGCTCTATATACGGAAACATTTTACTGTTAAATATAGCTGTGCACACAAACGTAAAATTAAAAGTGCACTAATGCAATAACCACAAAACTGATATGAATAGCGCAATGCTAAAAATATAAAAGTGAAGAGAGATGTTCGCACGTAACAATGTGTATATTGAGTCAAATAAGAACGGAGGACTCAGACTGGAAGTATATTGAAGAATCATACTACCATAGACACAAGAGGTCATCAGTAATAGTAATATGGGAAATCATTGAAAATGCTCATAATGTAGAAAATGTAAATTATTACGATTTAGAACAGTTAAAACCACAACAACCGCTCCTATCTGCACCATTTGTAATTGTGATGAAGTCATTACAGTCCATCCGCAGAAACTCGCACAGGGAACCTTGGGAGATAGACGTAAACGCACGTATTGTGTATCATATCCTCACATGCACAAAAACTCCAAGTGTCACTTTCCGAAGCTTAATTGTATTCTCAGGCCACCTCGATAACTATGCCTAATAAGCTTACCGGCTAAAACACAAAATCCTACTGTATAGATATGTCTGCTAAATATGTAAGAAACCTTGCACATCATACATATTTTAACTATTCTTCAAACATAAAAATGTATTTCAAACAAAATTTTAAAATCATTTGCTAACGTGGCCTCCAATACTACCATTCCATGCTACTCACATTACATGGTTCTGGCATGTATTTTTCTACGTGTGCCGTTTCTGTAATGTTTTGCTCAGAGAACAGTTTTGGTGCATGTATTGTTTGGAGCTTCAGTTTCTGTGTTTTATACCTTCGCTTCATTTCTAGTGCTGGTTTTCGGTGCGCGAGCTTGGTGACTGTATATTTTTATACGGGAGCGCCGTTGGCTCTGTATTTTTGTTACAGATATTATAAATACACATATATATTAGCCACACATGAATGATCGCATTTAACTGGAAGCCTGTGTGATATTACTTATACGTAACGGACGTGTCACTGGTGTGTTACCAATTCAATTGGGAGTGAATATACTAGATATTTGAAAAGAACACAAAGGAATCAGGTATCTGTAACTAATTCTGTCAACCATCGGGGCGACATGAGAATTCACCAAGCCTTCTATCTGTTGATCATAACTACCATACTGCTAAATCTGCTTCAAGCAGTATCATATTCCATGTTACATTATCATCGTAAAACCTTTTTATGAAGGAGGCGGGAGCACAAGAGAGAGAAGTGATGTCCACCCTGCTAACCCCTACCCCTCCCACCCCCCTGCTCATGTTTGTTAGGGCCGGATTATATTGGGGCACCCACTAATTGGTGTCGTTTAAAGGGCCCCCATCAAATGGTGGACAATGCGGGTGTTGCTATTTGTATAATTTGGGTCCGCGGGCCTCCGCAGGGCAATACACCAACAGACAGCCTCTATAGCAGTCGCTTGTATGGGACACAATAATATCTGCCCTAGATGATGGGAGGTTCAAACAAGATGGCCTTTGACCGCCATCTGTTGACCTCTAATATCCACCCCTGACCAATGCAAGGGAAGATGAGGACGCGGCACATCAGGGAAGATGGAATGATTTACAATTTTATCTATTTTACCTGCATAGGATAGTTATTATGGGGTGTGTATTAGTATAATAGGAGTCTCTGTATGTTTAAAGGGTGGTATATAGTATCTATAGGGCCTTTATAACAGTTATTATAACAGGGGGATGTGAAATATAACTATTGTAGGGGGCTATAAAAGGATTATAGGGGGCTATATATAGGTATTATGGGAGGCTTATATAGTTATAGGGGGCGTTATTAGTTTGTTGCTGGGTGCTGCACTTAGTGATTACTTAGGGGGCGTATATGGTTATTGCTGGAAGGGCTACGTGATGACAGGGGTGAATGTGGTGGGTGATATGTAGTTATATGTGGGAGTGTTAATAGTGTGCTGGGGAGCTGCTATATATGATTTCTGGGAGGCTTGCATATGTGACATACTGGCGCGTTTCGTATACAGCTTTAGGACACAGTGATGCTTATGTTTACGGCATGAGATGGATAATGTAGGGATAGGGGCAATGCTTTCTAAATGGCAGTTTATGAAAATATATTTAGGTTTGGGCGGGTTAATTGCCACGACGGGTTTCTACCTAAAGATTTCACGAGATGTGGACCTTCATTGATTACAGAGAGATTCGCCTAAGTGAGCCCAGTGGGACCCGACAGTACTGAACTGGGGATCGTGATAGGAAGATAACATTTGGTATGTTAGAAATATCATGTCCATCCACTTTACATCCATTTATGGTCCACTGGCCACGCATTGAGCCCTTACTGCACACTGTACTTGAAGGAGATCAGTGTAAGAAGGACCTTATATATCCTTCTCTAGTACATTGATATTTAATAGGAACTTCCCACCATGGACGTCATTCCTGAGCTCTGGTGCAAGTATGTGGAGAGTCTGTGTGCATGTTGATAGTTATTCACATAAACTTATATGAACTTTCCCAAAAACTCCATCTCCATTTTCTTTCATCCACAGCGTTCACTACATCACAGTCTATTGTAACAAATTCTTTTTCAATACCCCCATATAATATTTATTCATAAGTATATGTATTTTCAGTGTATCTTAACTGACACTCAGTTTATAATGAAAGTATTCTTCTCAAATTAACCCATGGAAATGTATAAACTTCTTTGCGTGAGCTCTAAGTGGGTGCCCAGGAGTAATTATATTTAATATAATGGAAGGCCTCATTTCCCAATTCCCCTTTTGTTGTGTGCAGTATCACTGACCGGTCCGTGTTTGTTACAGAGACTGGTGGTGCGGTCCTGACTACGTGCCATAGGTGCATGCAAAGCCTTCGTTTAGCCAGTAGCAGGTGGGCAGTCACTGGTATGAAAGGCAGGGCCAGTCCCTTTGTTACAGAGGCTGGCAGTGAATGTGGCAATTGCTGTGTGCTTAATCAAGAATGCGGCGGCAGATGAACATTCGATGTTAATTTTATAAGCCCCGTTCTTGCCAACGACCCAAAAGTTCAACTGCCGGAAAATCCCTATAAGCTACCACATACATGATTAAACTGTGCAGCAGGACCATGCCGAGAGCTATGTGGAATCAATGGCCTGCTGAATGCTCTCCATATGAGGTCTAGGAACAGACAGGATGGCAAAAACCAAGCCTTGCTCCGCAGATAATTAGCCACACACAGATTGGTACGGACAGCAGCACGCTCTTCCCTTCCAGGTGAGTTGCTGCGTGGGGTGATGGAGGTTCAGTATGTCAATCAGAAGATGCTTGGACAAAATGTTGTGACAGCCTAATGTTCTATGGCTCGTGCCTATTGTACAGGTTTTTGGCCCAAAATTTTAGAATTCGAAAGACACATCTGACAAGAACCCAAGTCAACCTCTATATAGTCAACATGTGTTCCACGAGCACATCCGCCGAACCCACTTTCTTAGGATATGGGCAACAAAGAAAAAAGGTTTGAATCACTTACATAATGGGGCTTCTCAATAATAAAGGGCTATTTGTTCTCTGTGAAGGGACAGACTGTTTCCATTCACCGACCTACAATATATCACAGAAAAGAAGACTGACCGAAAAGTAAATAATAACCACTGAAAAAAATGAAAAAAAAACAACCACAGTACAAAAAATCTTAAAGGAAGATTCCCATTAAAGCTTTATGTCTATTGACAGCGAATGTAGATCTGTAGAATGGCCCAAGAATGTTTAGAAGAAAACCTAAAGAATGGTCTATAGACGATGTTCGCAAGATAGCCCAAGACAAAAAAGGGTTCAGTGTAGAGGTGTGGTCATAACCTCTGTACGAGGCTCCTTTACTGTGCCAAAGGTGTTTAAGTTATAGTTTCGCGAGGTACCTGAGAAATAATATTGCAAGAGACATGTGTGGTGGGATAAACTAAGATACTTTGGGGATAGGAACTGGTGTGTAGTTTCTCGAGTTTGTCAATGCCGTGCATGTGAGTTTTTATTTCAAAGGGGTCCCATCGAGGCTCCCCCACAAGGGGCACCATCTGAAATCTGAAGATGACCCGACTGCAATAACAAATCTCATCCTTTTAATCAACAGTAACTATGAGGTATTAAAATAACGAGAAGTAGAGTTAAATTTAAAAAAAGTTGATAGATAAACCTTTTCTATCCTTGAATGGACAAAAGTTCACCGGGGCAGCGCAAGACCGCCAATACACTGTTTCTCAGAACTCCAATGTATGTGAGCAATGCGTGAAGCTGTTTGGGAAGAAAAGAGCAGCAAGGACCTGAAATCTGTTTATGACCTTAGTTACATGCTCTTACTGCCAATAAAAAGAGAACTGAAACTGCCCTGTATTTCAATGAAATACACAACTTTTCTATATTGTTTCATAATACAAAGTGCGGGTGTTACATACAGTAGCAATCATCCAAATGGTGTAGCTAGACATATATTCGTGCTGGCCCCCGACCCCGTGTATTGGATCCTCAAACTAGGGCCTTGGTTGCTATTCCAGGGGAATTTCCAGTCACTGGTGTTACAGTAACTCGACGCGATTCTGTGATGTCTGAGATCTTGAAACAAACATTGACTTTTTTTGATCATAAACTGGGTTTGTGACGTTGCAGTACTGGTTAACACAACTGATTGTAAGGGAAAAGTCTCGTATTTAGATAACAGGAGATACAAAAATGTAGGACCAAGGGCACCTGTATACATCATAAGACATATAATTATTATGGACATATATCATTACTTTGACCCTCACAATTACCCACCAAATACTGATCCTTTCCCTAACTATCTAAGAGTTCAGTCATCTCTTGAAGCTGTCCATATGTTGGAACGGTGGAGGGATGTCTTCACGAGTCGTCAACCCAACAGACCCTTGCGGCACTCGGGTTAATGTCCCAGCACTACCTAAATAACATATCAAAAAGCACCGGGGAGCTACCGACGTGAGTCTAAATGCTGTGGAGGGGAAAAGATTTGAGGGGTTTGTTAGAGATGCTATCCTGGAGATCTCATGTGCAACAACATATAACCCAGCGTAGCATGGTGTTGCTGAGAGATCGATCCTGCCAGACTAATATGATGGTTTCTACGAGAGGTAAGTGTTCAGGACTCAGAGAGCCGGATTTGCGCGAGACTGTGTGAGGGAGTTTAGTAGTCGGGACGTTATATAACATATACTGTATAATTTGTCATGATACCATGATTTGGCCAATCTATGGGAATAGTTTATTCATTTAAATTATTACTTATTTTCATTCAGATTTTATCCATTTGTTATACCGTATTTTCCGGACTATAAGGCGCACTTAAAAGCCTTGGATTTCCTTGGAAATCCAAAGTGCGCCTTATAGTCCGGTGCGCCCTATGTATGGCGCTGGGCAGCGGACCATACTTACATAGGTCCCCGCTACCGGAGACAGCAGATCTCCAGCGGGAATGCAGACCAGCGGCACGAACAACTTCTGCGCGTGGTCTGCAGTTCCCGCTGGAGATCTGCTGTCTCCGGTAGCGGGGACTATGTAAGTATGGTCCGACCTCCCCCTCACCCCCTCACCTTCCCCGCGTCGCCGCTTCTCGTCTTCGGGTCGCGTCTCCGCTCCGCCCCCGGACCTCCGACACGCCCCCGGACCCCCGACACGCCCCCGGACCCCGCGCCTTATAGTCCGATGCGCCTTATATATGGAATTATTACATATATAAGGCGCATCGGACTAATGCGCCTTATATTCCGGTGCGCCTAATGGCCCGGAAAATACGGTAACTAGGAATGCGTGTGCCCCAAAGCACACATTTGGCTGCTCCCCCCCCCCCCTCCTGACCACAGCACCTCCTCCAATCCCCTGCTGATTTTGAATATATACTGGAGTTTTTTTGTTGTAATTATACAGCTTTAAAATTTTATTGGCCTCCCCTCACCAAACATGCCCCAGCAGTGGCCTCCCCTCACTAATAACATGTCCAGCAGTGTGCTCCCATCACTAATAACATGTCCAGCAGTGGCCACCCCTCACTAACAACATATTCAGCAGCCTCCCCTCACTAAAAGATGTCCAGCAGCCGCCTCCCCTCACCAATAACATGTACAGCAGTGGCCTCCCCTCAATAACAACATATTCAGCAGCCCCCCCCCCTCACTAAAACATGTCCAGCAGCTGCCTCCCCTCAATAATAACATGTCCAGCAGTGGGCTCTCATCACTAATAACTTGTCAAACAGTGGCCTCCCCTCACTAATAACATTTCCAGCTGCGGCCTCTCCTCACTAATAACATGTCCAGCAGCAGCCTCCCCTCACTAATAACATGTCCAGCAGCAGCCTCCCCTCACTAATAGCATGTCCCAGCAGTGGCCTCCCTTTACTAACGGAATGCCCCAGCAGCCTCTCTTTACCAAAAAATAAAATGCCCAAGCAACCTCCCTTTGCAAACAAAATGTCCCATCGGCCTCCATTTACAAATAAATTGCCCCAGCAGCCTCCATTTACTAATAAGATTACATAACAGCAGCTTCCCTTTACAAATAAAATGCCCAGCAGCCTCCCTTTGCTAATAAAATGCCTCAGCAGACTCTCTTTACTAATAAAATGCCCCAGCAGACTCCCTTCACAAATAATAAACTTATATACTCACCCTCCGCTTGTGTCTTCTTATACACTCCCCCTCCGCTCGTGTCTTCTTCCCTGTGTCTTTACTTCAGTCTCTGACCAAAATGGCAGCTCGGCTCCTCCAGGCAGCATTTACGCCACCAATGCAATGTCCTTCTCTAACCTTTTACTTCATTGTCTTACTTGTAAAGGAAAAATAAAAACTCGATCTAAATTTATTGAGAACATAGTAGGCATGCCATGACAATGCTAAAGAAGAAAGTGTTGTCACAAAAGCCAAGGAAAAAAGTTTACGGTAAACTTTCTCCACAGGACTATCAAAAAATTAAGAACTTCTAATTCTTCATTTGATACTATTAAATAATAATTTTTGCTTTCCATGCCCTGATTGTTCTGTCAGAAATCTCTAAGGACCAAAAGTAATTTTAATCCTTTTACTAAGCATGAATTTTGTCATTATAAATAAACTAATAATTAATAGTTGCCATAGTAATACACGTTGTGTGAACACATTAAGTTGTGTACATGTGAATATGGAAAGAAATAAAGTAATAGTGACATTACGCATTTTGGCTAGTATTTCAGCACAGGCTGAGTAGTGCGCTGCAAGAGCTGGATGACAAGATAATCTCTTAATTAGACAGATGATATAATTAGCCAGACCTTGTCCAATATGACGAATTATGTTAGGTAATCATGCCATATAATTATCCACATTGGACAAGATCTCGCCACTTCTTCCCAAAGGATCAAGTCATCAGATACCTGCTCCAATTCGGCCCGTATGAAATTCTAGTCTTTCTGTGACTGCATTTATATACATGTCTCCTAATGGTCCTCATCCTCCCAGGAAAACAAGAAAAGAAGCAGAAGTGTTTACAGAAAAAGCAAATTGCATTAGAGTTGTCTAATCCCTTTGTCTAATCCCTGACCCCTTTAAAGTTTTCACTCTGTTTCAATGAAGCCATTGGTAAGATCAAAAAAGTTCTTTTTTTTAACATACACTATGCACATATTAACTAAAAAACGTGTGTACAGCGCAGAGTTACGGGGGGCTGAGCCCTCTTCATACACAGGTGGGGTTTGTTGCATATTGCAGCAAACCCCCATCACTAATAACCATGGCCAGTGCTTGCACTGATTGTGGCTACTAACTCTTCCGTTGCTGCCGACAAAGCTGCCGGCAGCATTTAAAAGACAGTGGCGCATAGGCTCCACCATCTTGGACCTGATCATCGCTCCCCATCTTCGCCAGACCTGAGGCTGCATGGTTTCTGCAGTTTCATTATAATGAGCCAGTGGCTCATTGTAATGTTTACTGTGCAAAAATGCCATATACTGCAATACAGTAGTATTGCAGTATATGGTAGGAATGATCAGACCTTCTAGGGTTAATGTACTCCAGAGGGTCTAAAAAATAGTTTAAAAAAAAGGCTTCAAAAAAGTTTCTCAAATAATTTTAAAAAGTTAAAAACCTAAAAGTTCAAATCACCCTTCCTTTCCCTAGAACTGATGCAAAAGTCACAGACACAATATGTATCGCCGCTTCTCAAAATGCCCGATCTATCAAAATATAAAAACTGTTATTGCTGGCAGTTAACTACTTAACGGAAAATAGCGCCTAAATGTCCGTCTTTTACACCATTTTACATCACATAAAAGGAAATAAAGGAATAAAAAGTGATCAAAATGTCACATAGACCTTCGCAAAAATGGCACAACACCATACACCGAAGAATGAAAAATTCTTAGTGTCAGAATATGGCGAAGTTTTTTTGCTTTTTCATACACATTTGTTTAATTTTCGAAAATGTATTAAAACACAATAAAACCTATATAAATTGTGTTCGGTGTCAAAGCAAACACAACGAACCAAAGAATAAAGCAGAGGTGTTCTTTGGAGAGCACGGTGAAAGTCGTAAAAACTGAGCCCACAAGAAAGTGACGGAAACACTTTTTTAAAAAATTTTTTCCACATTTGGAATTTTTTTCCAGCTTCCCATACACGGAATGGAATAATAAATAAGGCCACAGAGAAGTAAAATGTGTTACTCACAAAATAAGCCCTCACACAGCACTGTATACAGAAATATGAAAAGTTATGAATTTTGGAAGGTGGAGAGTAAGAAATGAGCGAAAAAAACCTTTGTCCTTAAGGGGTTAAAAGCAATGTGCACACCATTGCGGTTCAGGTCTGCTCAACACTACTTATAATCACTTTAAGAATGGTTCTTTGTACTTCAGCAGCATGTACATACTGAAAAAGAAGCAATATGCTATGAAATACGTTTAACAAGAGGTTCTGTCAACAGATGCTATTTTGGGTCTATTTCCAATTTTTGATAAGAGAACAATAATTGGAAGCTTCTATTATAAAGCCACTAAATATCAGACATTATCAATACTCTATTTGGAGAATACATACTGGGGCAGATTGATCAAGTGTCTGAAAGTCAGAATATTTCCAGTTGCCCCTGGCAACCAATCACAGCTCAGCTTTAAAATATTCATGAGCTCTGGTTCAATCAAAGCTGAGCTGTGATTGGTTGCCATGGGCAACTGGAAATATTCTGACTTTCAGACACTTGATAAATCTGCTCCACTGTGTTTGGCTCCTTTGAATACAACTAATACTGTATATCAGATAATTATACTCACAAAACAACCTTGTCTTTAAGCACATGGCCACACCCATATGGCTAACAGCCATAATGGGAAACAAGCAGGAGGAGCGGCCTCCTCTCCAGAATATCTGCAGACAACACCAACCTAAACTTCAAACCGAGTCCCTTAATCTATCCATGAATACATTGTGAAAGTGTTGATACAGCCATTAGCATATTGCTCGAACATTGGGTATTGTGAGTTGTTGACTTTCTTTTGAACCATTACGTATTTGGATAAGGTATACGAGTTACAAAAAAATAAGGATTTTTAAATTACGTTTGGAAAAATTGTGTGCACTACTTGACATCCATTTGGACAGAACATTGTGGATTCATAGAAGAGATATTTACATGAGGACTAGACCTGTTTTTGACATGGGCCCTACAATTTGTATTTTAACTTTTTTTGTGATTTTAGATTTAAAATTAATTTTTTATGAATACCAGTATTATTGAATAAAATTATTTCAGTAAACCACTCTTATTAGCGCCTACAATTTCTAATATTATTTTTAAAAAATGTTCTTTAACCCCTGGTGTTGGGGTTATCTGGGTAAAAAAAGAAGTGCCACTTTACTCATATAGTCCCCAGGTTATGTACAGGATGAGTTCTTGAAAAGGTCACATGTTTCCCAAGGGTGGGGAGGAACTGCTCCTTTCCAGCCCCTCCCATTTGGCAACTGCCTAGTCACACAGCAGATGCTAATGAAAGGTACAATATAACATATCTTTTTTTCTGTAAAACCAATTTTTAATACAAAAACACTTTGGCAGCATATGTACTATGCTCTGTGGGGACTGGGGGAGTGCTAAAAATGGGTCTCCTGGTGACAGGTTCCCCTTAACCACAAACATGGAATATTCGGGCCCGGAAGTGAGCTCATTAAGCTCATGGCACACATATGATATCTCCCTTCTTAAACGGATGCACCACATCATGCAGGTACCCCTCAAGAAGCCACAATTGGTGGCGATACGCGTGGGGAATTCATCCCCAGCCCCCCTTAGTGTGGACACTTGCCGCACAGGTAACATAGGTTTACTTCTTCACTCATGTGTAGCGCTTGTGGTAGCCTTTACCCTCCTATTTATGGTGGATATTTATTTACGTTCTTTGTACTCTTTGCATAGTTTACTTGTACTACCATCTAGCTCACTGAGCCAGTGTTTATAGGACATCATTGCCATATATTTGTTCTGTGTGATTTAAGGTCCTATGTCCACAGGGGGAGCTGGTGGTTTCAGGATAACCAACGCTATCATATGTTTGGTTTCCTTGCATCAGATCTTTTTGGTGACTTTGTGTACATTTTTAAATGGTTTTATTCCTGTTTGTCTGTATTGTGTTTTTATTATATTAATAAAGAATTCATTATTTTGGTCATATGACATGTATCTTTCTTGTGTTTGTGGTTCAGCTATGTATGCATTCATTAACCTTGTAACTACACGTTGTTGTTGTGCTGGTCCCATCCTCTCGTATCTTGCAAGTTGCTGTTTATGTATAAGATTTGGTGATGGATACATTCAAAATGGACATGAATGTCAAAACATGTATGGGAAATAAATATTTGGCATATGACTTACATATTTTGATCCAAGTGGGATATTTTTCCCCATGGTATTAGGCTATTTTTGTTGAACTTAACGGACCTGCCCCTTTATTCAACGTTATCCAGTATGGTATAGACATACGTGAGCTTCACAGGTTTAGACATTGAGTCCGGTAATAATAATAACAGCACATTAACATTCTTCTTGTCTCCCTAAGTTACATATAACTGCCCTAAACTTTTGTGAATAGCTGCGAGTCAGATGAGAAAGCTGTGAAGAAATGTGTGAACACGTTCTCTTTCATAGAAAATAACTGTTACGCATTTCTACCTTTAATGCAAATACAAAGATAAGTGCCTTAATTAGGTTTTTCTGCCTCCCCTCCCCTTTTTCATTACACGCCAAAGCTCCTTGTAAAGCATTTTCATGCTTCATACAGTCTTTGTTTTTAACTCGGACATGTTGGCTACTCGATAATGAAGAAATTATCATAAGAACCTCATATTTTTAATGGCTGGCATAGAGGGAATAAATAATACAAGCAAACTCTTCTGAATGGAAGCAGATCAGCAACTTACAGAAACACAGACACAAAAAGGGCTACCTACATTCATGCATTAATGGGCACTCACAAATTAAACTAAAATATGTTTCAGGTAATAATTGAGATGAAATCACCATCTGGCCTAAATTAGCCAAAACATTTTAATGGATCAGGCCATGCCTCAGGACTCCAATCCACAACATTTAACGCAATTACGTAATATTTAATTCATTTCTCAGTAGGAATTTAAAGGATGATTAGAGTTCATTTTATTTCTTCTAGGGAGATCTTAATTACTGCTGTAGCCTTGACCATACACGCTGTGTTAATGCCAATATAGACTAAGTCACTTATGTTTCTTAAGACATCTTTCACAGTTCAGAAGACTATGAATCATATTGGCTGCTGCAGGATTAATGTGACATTGAAATAGTCTATTTAAATGTGCCCTTCTTAATATTTCAAGGTGTGAATTTTGCCTTAATTGTTTTAGGAGAAGATAAATTGGAGTAATTATTAAAGGAGATAGTAGCCAATATATCACTGCACGTGTGTGTTTTTAATTATCTCTATATTACTATCATAAACTGCACATCTAATGTACAGAGTGCAACTATTTTAGTAACCATTTTGAAACATTTTTGCTACACAATGTCTGAGCAGTTTACCTGTAAAGATATGGTGAGAGTTAGTCTGGAAATGTATATCCCATTGTAAGGGAGTTAACAGAGTAGTTTACAGGTTTCATTTCTTATCACTGACACATAATAAACTATAGTAAACAAAGAATGTATTGGGTATAACTGAAATGGGGCATTAAAAACTAAGGGAGTTGAGTTCGATAAATGAAAAAATTAGGATCTAAAGATGTCTATTTTGTAAACTTTTGTAAAAGTCATGAACTGAAAAAGTGGCCCTGATTTAACAGTTATATTGGCCTTTGTTGGGGTTGGTTTGGTGGTTGGTTTCGTTTAGTTTTAGAACTATGGTAAAAATCATTGTATCATGATATTTGGTACTTTAACCACATACTGAACCCTTCCTTCCAAAGGGATCCTTTTTTATATAAATCCAACCTTTGGTTAAGCTACAATATCAGTAGCAGTGCACTATGCTGATCCTGGTTTAATTAGAATTTTCTCTCTAGTTCCCACCATTTCTATTTGAACAATGTCATTTTCAGTTGTATACTGTCACATTAGGACCAGTCCAGTGTGGGATCAATGGGGGTCAGTTATTGATATGTATACAGATATATCATCACATTTATATCTAATAGAGGAGGGTACAGACTATATATCTAATAAACGGAGAATGGGATTTAATAGAGGGGGCACGGTATATACATTACTGCATGCATTCATTCATTATGGGGGTACTATATATATATAAATTAGAGGCCTCTTTACATATGTAAAATAATTTGGGATACTCAAAAATATATATATATATATATATATATATATATATATATATATGTATGTACTTAAATTTCAATCTGTAAGTTTGGAACAGGTGTAATGTTGGAATCATGAGGGTTAGGAGTCAATGCCTTATTATATTAGTCATGTCTTATACTCTTTAGTTTTTGAATGGCAGTGTCAGGGACAGGGAATTGGTCTTGGTGGTGTGTTTTTGTATGAAGCTTAGTTCTAGTACTGTACTTGGGTATAGAACACTATGCTGTTGCTGTATTTATATACTAAGCTTTATATGTAAATCACAATTATAATAATTTGTAACAGACAATATTATAATTTAAAAGACATTGTACATTTTAATTAAATGGGGACTTTGTAGATGTTAGAATTAATTCGGGGGAGCAATGTCTAAGCTAGCTTAGTGATATAGTGCTGCCTACGCTATAATCCATACATAAATGCATATCTCTTATGTCTAATTTGGTGGGGGGCTGTTTATGCTAAAATTGGAGAGCACTGTATGTCTGTATTGGCTTTGTGGGGTGATTTTTTTAAGATTCATTCTCTACAACAAATTACCTAGAAAGTGCACTGGTGTGTGAATTAGGCTCTTTAGTGTCATGTGGGTGTTTCTAGAATGAAACAGAGTCTGACAGTAGAGATATGAAAATAAAGACAATAAGAGCTTGATAATGGTGGAGACTAGAAAGACTATTCCAACCTATGCCAGAGTCCATGGAATAATGGCTATTAATGGTTCTAAGGAGTGGCGGTCGCTGTAGATGTGTAAGGTCCTTATGTAACACATAGAGATGTGTAGTAGACAATGAGGTAACAGTTTCTGTTGATTTATTACATAAACATAAAGCTTCTCTATGGGAAACCTCTCCAAAAAGATAACATATTTAGGGGAGACCACCACTCTAGATTGAATGTTGCCTTCCTGCCAGAAACAGACAATGGCAAAGAATGCTAATAGATCAAAAGAGAGTGCATATTGTCAAAAAGATAAGGAAAGTTATCAAATATGGCAAGCCATAAGAGAGGGTCAGTGTCACACCCAGATAAACTGACTCCTCCTGCCGTTACCTGTACATATAATTACATAGACACCTGAGATGAGCTATACCCCCATTTTTATGGTCACTCACGCATTCTATGACTAAGGATGCTGATGTCCAAAACACGTCAGACTTCAGGTGTTTTTCAGTGGCGCCATTATATTTTAAATAATTTTTTTTTAAATGTGGTGGTCTTAACAGTGTAATTTTTGCCTGGATGCTAATATTTTTTGAGAGTGTACATATTTTGTTGGCCAGTACCATGCACCTTTCATTTTTATTTAACAATGTCAAAGGGTGTTGCCAAGCCAGTGCCCTCCACTTATTTTGATGCACCAACAACTATCATGGCATGCGTCCACAGTCAGCTAGAGATCACTGCTTTGCCAGCCTCTACATTCTTAAGCCACAAATTAAAACATTCAATTCTCTAATAAAGAGATAGTTACTTACAAGTAAAATATAAGCTAGTTACAGAAAGAAATCCAGTTAATAAAGGAAAATTGGTCAAATTAACACAGTGCACAAAGTCGACTTGAGCTTGCCTCAAACAAACAAAAAAAACAACATACTGGCCTTTTAGCCTCTTAAGCTTTCTTAATATTAAAAACTGGCTTTGGGTTTTGTTTCTCTGTGTATAGAGATGGTAATTAATTTCTGAGAGCATAAGGCAGTAACATATTTATTCATGGTACGCTAATAATTGCACAGTTGAAGAAAAATGCAGACTTAAAAAAACGGCAATCATATGTTTTATATTTATGTATTATTTATCCCTTACTACAACAAGAACCAACTTTAATTACTAGCTAATTGCATTATCAGCTATTAAGCCATGTTAAATTGTGCCTTTTTAAAAGGCTTCTGAACATTTTACATTGTAAGTGAAAATGTACTTTAACAACAGATGGGAAAAAATATGATGTGGTTGCTGGTTTGCCAGCAGGATACCTACAAAGTCCAGCTGCCTCAAGACTAGAAAAGGGGAAAAAAAACAAGCCAAAAGTAAATTAAAGAATGTATTTCATTGAATGCAATAATTACCCTTCCCACCTGGCCTCTTTTCAGATGCATCGCTATATTGGGAGTAACTGGCACTGTAGACATATACATTGATTCTGTACATAAATCTCAGAACCACTGTGTAACCTAGCAACAACTTCAGATTTCTCCTCTACAACCCAAAGCAACAGGTGGAATCGGTAGTGGAGTCCTTCTCATAGTCATATTCATCTCATAGTCATATATGTGTTCTCTCCAGTTGTATTTTAGGAAGTTAAGAAGATTAACCTTTTGATTAAACTTTACCTAATAAAATATTTTAGCGATAAATTGTACTCATTGGTGACTATAACAAGGATGGTTAATACAAAACAATTTAACAAAAAATTCCACATTTTTCAGTATATTTTCCAGCAATTTTAGCTTGCAGATACAATACGGCCAGATGTTTGATGAAAGCTAGATGGTCGGTTATCTTTTTTTGGCACAAATTTGCAGCTTTTGGAAGTAGGTCGCATCAAATTTGCAGCTTTTTGATGCACATTAAGTCACATCAAATCCACTGCAATAATACTGCTACTTAGGAGCACGTCTCTAATCATTGTTGAACCAAAAAGCACAAAGCTGGTAAAAGTCTCAAAAAGGAGCAAAAACAAAGGGAAAAAAAGACAATATGGCGATAACTACCCTTATGGTATCTCTTTTAGCTTGTTGCCTTTCTTTCCTTTGCGTGGAGTGTGACCCACATTGTTTATGTGTTTGCAGGATATTTTTATTAATTACATGTTTTTTCTTCTTAGAAATAGCAAATAACTAAAAATGTGAAAAAATACACTTCATCATCATTTTTCCAATTAAATATTATTAATATTTATAGTCCATCATCCTTCCCCAGGCACACTTCAAACAGCTATAACTTCTGAAACGTGGCACCTAGAAACACAGTCCTGATGTTTTTTGTTTTTTTTAAGTGGACAACATGACCTTTAATACTGTATTTCTACAACAATTCAGAAGATTGTAGTGGTTTACAGTGTGCCACTTCTATACACAAATTTAAGGCAAATATGTATGGCAGCTGGGAAAGGGTTAACTAGTAATTCCCAAATAGAGTATTTGATAATGCATTTTCAAGACATGATATTATGAAAAGTGCTGCTCTTTAAACATGTCTTGATAGCATTAGTAGATGGTGATCACCAATAACCAGATAACAGCAGCTTGCTCTATATAACGGAAACATTTTACTGTTAAATATAGCTGATGCACACAAAACGTAAAATGTAAAAGTGCACTAATGCAATAACCAAAAACTGTATGAATAGCTGCAATGCTAAAAAATAATAAAAAGTGAAGAGAGATGTTCTGCAGTACATGTTATATTGAGTCAACAATAAGAACGGATGACCTCAGACTGGAAGATATTGAGAATCTACCATAAGCACACAATGAGGTCATCAGTAATAGTAATATGGGAAATCATTGAAAATGCTCATATGTAGAAAATGTAAAATTATTACTGATTTAGAACATTTAAAACCACAACAACCGCTCCTATCTGCACCATTTGAATTGTGATGAAGTCATTACAGTCCATTCCTGCAGAAACTGCACAGGGAACCTTGGTGCCATAGACGGTAACACCGCACTGTATCTGTGCTATCATATCCTCAATGCACTAAAAACTCCAAGCTGTCACTTTATCCGAAGCTTAATGTATTCTCAGCCACCCCGATAACTATGCTAATAAGCTTACCGGCTAAAAACACAAAATCCTACTGTATATATTGTCTGCTAAAATACTGTAAGAAACTCTCACAATCATACATATTTTAATATTCTTCAAACATTAAAATGTTTTCCAAAAAAAATTTAAAATATTTGCTAACAGGGCTCCAATCTCCATTCCATGCTACTCTACATACATGGTTCTGGCACTGTATTTTTTTACTGTGCCGTTTCTGTAATTTTGCTCAGAGAACAGTTTTGGTGCATGTATCTGTATGGAGCTCAGTTCTGGTTTTATACTCTGCTCATTTCTAGTGCTGTATTTCTGTGCTGAGCTGGTGGCTGCTGCTATTTTTATATCGGGAGCGCAGTTAGGGTGCTGTATTTTTGTACAGAGCTATTATAAATTACACATATATATTTACACACACATATATGCATCATTTAACTGGAAGCCTTGTATTTACTATACTTTATTCAGGGGTGTCACTGTGTGTTACAATTCAATTGGGAGGTATTTAATATATTTTAAAGGACACCTAAAGGAAATCAGGTATCTGTAACTAATTCTGTCACTATCTTTTGGAGCAGCTCACAAGAATTCCATCCCAGCCTTTATCTAGTTCATTCATACATTAATCATTCTAAAATCCTCTTTTCATTATGTAAATGAGGCTGGGCACATAGAGAGAGAAAGTGATGTCACCCCTGCTACCCCTCCCCTCTCCACCCCCTGCTCATGTTTGTGCAGGGCCGGATTATATGGGGGGCACCCACTAATTTGCGTTTAAAGTGGCCCCCATCAAATGTGGACAATTCGGGCGGTTGCATATTTGTATATTTGGGTCCGGGCTCCCAGGGCCATACACAACAGACCTGCTCTATAGCAGAGCGAGGGAACAATATATCTGCCATAGATGATGGAAGGTTCAACAAGATGGCCTTTGCCGCCATCTTGTTGAACCTCTAATATCCACCCTGACACTGCAAGGGAAGATGAGGACAGCGCACATCAGGGGAATGATGGAAAGTGAGTACAATTTTATTATTTTACCTGCATAGATAGTTATTATGGGGTGTGTATATAGTTATAATAGGAGTCTCTGTATAGTTAAAGGGGTGTATATAGTTATTATAGGGGGACTTTATACAGTTATTATTACAGGGGGGACTGTAAATAACTATTGTAGGGGGCTATAAATGATTATAGGGGGCTATATATAGTTATTATAGGGAGGCTTATATAGTTATAGGGGGCTGTATATAGTTGTTGCTGGGTGCTGCACTTAGTGATTACTAGGGGGCTGTATATGGTTATTGCTGGAAGGCTGTATACAGTGATTGCTGGGGGGGCTGTATATGGTTATTGCTGTGGGAGCTGTATATAGTGGTTGCTGGGGGAGCTGTATATAATGATTTCTGGGGAGGCTGCATATTGTGAATACTGGGCGCTTTCTATACAGCTTTAGGACCTGATTGCTTATGTTTAAGGCATGTAGATGGATAATGTAGGGATAGGGGCAATGCTTTCTAATGGCAGTTTATGAAAATATATTTAGTTTGGGGGGTTAATTTGCCCGACGGGTTCTCCTTAAAGATTTCAGAGATGGGACATTCATTGATTACAGAGAGATCGCCCTGAAAGTGAGCCCAGTGGAGACCCAGACAGTAACTGAACTGGGGATCAGTGATAGGAAAGTAACATTTTGGTATGTTAGAAATATCATGTCCATCCACTTTACATCCATTTATGGTCCCCTGGCCACCCCCTTTACTGCACTGTACTTGAAGGAGATCAGTGTAAGAAAAAGCTATATATCCTTCTCTAGTACATTGATATTTAATAGGACTCCCACCATGGAAGTTCATTGCATCTCTGTGCAAGTATGTGGAGAGTCTGTGTGCTATGTTGATAGTTATTCTAAACTTATATGAACATTTCCCAAAAACATCATCTCCATTTCTTCATCACAGGGTTCCTCATCACAGTCTATTGTTTAACAATTTCTTTTTCAATACCTGCCATAAATATTTATTCATAAGTATATGTATTCACTTTTAAGTTGTAATCTTCAGCTTTTATTATGAAAGTATTCTTCTCAAATTAACCATGGAAATGTTAAACTTCTTTGCTGCTCTTAAAGGGGTTGTCCAGGAGTATTTATTTTTAATATATGGAAGGTCCTCTTTCCCAATTCCCTTTTAGTTGTGGTGTCAGTAGTCACTGCCGAGTCCGTGTTTGTTTACAGAGACTGGTGGTGCGGTCCTGACTACTGCCATGTGCCTGCCAAAGCCTTAGTTTTAGCCAGTAGCAGGTGGGCAGCAATGGTCATGAAAGCAGGGCCAGTCTTTGTATACAGAGGCTGGCAGTGATGGGCAATGCTGTGGCTTAACAAGAATGAGGCGAGTATCCATTCTATTTTAATTTTATAAGCCCCTTTCTAGCCACATACCCAAAAGTTCAACTCCTGGAAAATCCCTATAAGCTACCCATACATGTATTAAACTGTTCAGCAGGACCATTCGATGATCTAATGTGAATCAAGGCCTTCTAAATCTCCCATATTAGATGTCTAGGAACAGGAGGATGGCACAAACCAAGCCTTTGCTCCTCAGATAAGCCAACACCAGATGTGACTGACAGCAGCATCCTTTCCCTTCCAATGTGAGTTTGCTTGGGTATGGAGGTTTCAGTAGTCATCAAATGCTTGGCAAAATTTTGACAGCCAATCTATGGCTCTGTGCCTATTTTGTACAGGTTTTGGCCAAAATTTTATGAAATTCGAAAGACACCCTGACAAGACCCAAGCAACCTCATCATAAGTCAACAGTGTCCACTGAGCACTCCTGGAACCCACTTTTCTTTAGATATGGGCAACAAAGTAAAATTGAATTCACTTACTAGCTTCTCAATAATATAAGGGCTCCTTGTTCCTGTGCAGGTGACAGATGTTCCATTCCTACCTACAATATCAACAGAGAAAGAAGAATTGAAAAGTAAATCAAGACCACTGAAAGTCCAATTAAAGGAATATTCCCATTTAAAGCTTTTAGGTCATTACCACGGAATGTACTGTAGAAGCCCAAAAATTGTTTAGAAGAAACTAGAAGAATGGTTTATAACGATGTTTGCAAATATCCAAGACAAAAAAGGGTTCAGTTTAGAGTGTGGTCAGTAACCTTCTGTACGAGGCTGCTTTATGTGCCTAAAGTTGTTCTAAGTTAATAGTTTCGCAGGTACCTGAGAAATAGATTATTGCAAGAGACTGTGTGGTGGGATAAACTAAGGAATACTTTGGGGAATAGGAAACTGTTTTAGTTTCTGAGTTTTCAATGCCGTCATGTGAGTTTATTTCAAAGGGGCCCACTGAGGCTGCCACCAAGGGGCCTACTGAAATATGAAGATGACCCTGACTGCAATAACCAAAGCTCATCTTTTAAGACAGTAACTATGAGGTATTAAAATACCTGCAGAAGTAGAGTTAAATTTAAAAAGTTATAGATCCCTCTTGCTATCCTTGAATGGACAAAAGTTCACGGGGCAGCGCAAGACCGCCAATACACTCTTCTCTCAGACACTCCAAATTATTTGAGCATGCGTGCACGCTTTTTGGTAAGAAAAGACAGAAGACTGAAATTCTGTTTTATCCTTAGTTCATGCTCTTAACTTGCCATAAAAAAGAGAACTGAACTGCCCTTTATTTCATGATACACAACTTTTTATATTCATACAAAGAGGCGTGGTTACATACATTAGAATCATTACAATTGGTGATAGCTAAGCATATATGTCTGGCCCCCGACCCCTGCTGATTGGTCCTCAAAACTAGGCCTTGGTTGCTATGCCAGGGGAATTTCCAGTCACTGTTGTCTACAGTAAATCGACCGCTAGTCTGGATGCTGATGCTATTCTTAACAAACATCTGCTTTTTGATCATAAGACTTGAGTTTTGCTGACAGTTGCATGTCTGGTTAAAACTGATGTAAGGGAAAAGCTCTGTATTTCATAACAGGCAGAGTACAAAAATGTAGGACAAAGGGCACATGTATACAATCATAAAGCATATAATTATTATGGACATATAATCATTATCTTGACCCTCACAATTCCCCCCTAAATACTGAGCTTTTCCCTACACTTCGCTAAAGTTCATCTTTCCTGAAGGCTGTCCATATGGTGGGAAAGGGGAGTGGATTGCTTCACTGAGTCGTCAACCCAACAGACCCTTGCGGCACTCGGGTTAATTTCCCAGCACTAACCTAACTAACCTAATCAAAAAGCGATCCTGGAAGCTACAGACCCGTGAGTCTAACTGCTGTGGAGGGGAAAATATTTGAGGGGTTTGTTAGAGATGCTATCCTGGAGTATCTCACTGTGCACAACCTTATAACCCAGCGTCAGCATGGGTTTATGAGAGATCGATCCTGCCAGACTAATCTGATTGGTTTCTACGAGGAGGTAAGTTCCAGACTGGATCTGCGGGATGCTGTGGATGTTTTATATCTGGACTTTTCAAAGGCATTTGACACCGTGCCACATAAAAGGTTGTTACATAAACTGATGTGTCATTCTTCATCAATCTCTACTTACAAAACCTGTTAAAGATGATATACTACTTCTGTTATCTTATCCTGAATGACATGAATGATTTTCACCCATCATGCCATCTGCATGCCGGCTATAACTGTGGTCAAGTTTTTCCGTCAATTTCCCCTGGTGAGTTGCATATAACTTACCATCTAACATGCAAAGTGAACGCAATCTTGTTAAAATCTTACTACAAGCTTATATTTACAGATTTATTCCAACAATTCTCACTTCCATGCAAGGACCTTAAACAGGAACTGAGACACCATACCATGTTTTACAAGGGGATTAATTATATTCTGCTAGAATTATTAATTCTCAGTTTAATTAGTGAAAAGTCCCAGAACCTAGTACAGCACCTACGTAGAAAATTTTAGACTAAAGACTAAAAAATGTTTTTAAATTTAAAGTCAGATGCTAGTTTCCTTGGGTGTTCATTTCCATAGTAAACACACAGGTAAACTCTCAAGGAAACAAAGTACAAAAAAACTTCTATTTTTCCTTCTTGTTTCATCCACTTTTGCATCAAAAAAGGTTTCTAAAACAAGTAATTAAAGAACAAATGTAACAAATCTTAGTATAGATAAAAGTTTAGTATCTTGGTGCCGAAAATATACCTTTTTTTTTATAAGTTGAAAAAAGTAGACTGAGTAATGCAATGCGGTTAGAATAAGAAAGTCATGCTGATATTCTATACAATCGAGGCAGACTCCTGGAAATAAATGATGTTGGCATTTCCTTGTATTTCTATGTATTGCACATTTTTCCCCGGCTGGTTCATACTGTATTGCAGATCTTTGTCACACGTTGTTCCCTGTGAACCTTCCCGTTCCCTTACTAAACAGGTCATCTATTCTGCCAGTTTTAATTGCTACCTTCTCTCTAAAGGCCACTATCCCATTAATTGCTTAATGCCTGGAGTCAAGACTAGTCTTTCAACCATAGATCCCAGAAGATTTCTTCCAATAGGTTTTTTCTGTCCTAAGTGCTGAAACATGACTCTCGGCAAATCTTAAGGTTTTTCTTTTTGGCTGTTTTTCAGGCCTAATTTGTTTGTTTCCTAGGCAGACAGTTGCAATGTGCAGCCACAGAAATCCCTATGCACATAGGCGTACATACATTACACTACATAACATGCAATACACTACAAAATCTCAATACAGTTTAGCCGTGTGAGTTCCTTTAAATTGCAGATTTCTTACTTCTGTATTAATGGCGCCATATAATACTGTGAATAGTGAGCAGGCCCCAGTGATCCAATGAAACATATATTCTACAATCGTATAGCTTACTTTACAATATAAGCTGTGAAAAACATCTGCTTCATACATATTGCACAAGTAGACTATTAAAATGCAAATTTCTACTAGTCTTCAATTTCTATTCCGCATCTCTGAGGTAACAACGTTAAGTTGTTTTAGTGTTTTATAATGGCAGCGAAGAAGTCAAAAGTAAAAAGGGGGAGAAAAAGGATAGAAGGAAAGAAGACAATAACGATCAAAAGCCCATTAAAGAATAATTGGATGTATAGTGGTGGAGGATACAGGAGCTAATGCATCCCTTCCGTGAACTGGTGAGTGCTATAATATGCCTGCTGTGATGTACTGTATCTGTCCATGGGACATCAGCTAGCTCCAGACTGAGAGGCATACCCTGCAGCGAAAATGTACAAATACAGCACAAACAAAACTCGTGGGATAATTGTTACTTGGTCCAGGCTCATCTACTGCGCACCCTTCATCCAAGATTTATTCTAATGCACTCTCCACAATCATTGGGCACAGACCATCAACCCTATAACACCTTCATTACTATAGCTTGTGTAAATGACCCATTTCCATTTCATTAACCAGCAAAATATGCCTTATAGCAAATATACCAGTAACAAGCACATACTAAAAATGTATATATGTCTTGTGCTATACTTAAGGTACTTTAGATGTAATACATAGTCAATCTCTTTATAAGATAAATAATATGGCATAAAAATGGAAATTACATTGAAAATATATTTTCTTTTCAAGATTTACATGTTTAGTACAAAAAAAATATTTTTCAGGAAATCTGCTTAGTAATATTTTAACTTAAACCAGAAGTCAATCCTTCAGACAAAATATCGTGGAAATCTCTCTCTTTTGAGCCTGATAATGATTTTATCGTATATTGACCTATGGCTGAGCGGACATGATATAACATGAAGCAATATATGCTTTCCTGTCACATGCTTTTCTCTAGGGTTAATTATACATGTAGGTCATAGAATCGGTGATGTATTTTTCACTTTTCCCTATATAAATTTCATGTCTTTCCTTTCACCTGCATTAAGTTCTACAGCTTTTTTGAGCTCTAGCAAATCCCAAAATGGGGATAAGCCAATTACTTCCTACTTCCCTGAAGTCTCTGTTGAGCTTCTATTAAACTACTTTTCAATTTAAACACAAGAAAGTTTGATATATATTTTATTAGAGCAAAGTGTTTAATTATCCTCGTATTAGCTTCCCTCCTCCTTAATCTGTTCTTTGTAATTGTTGCTGAATTCTGTCTTGCTAACAAGAAAGAAAAGGGATCACTGTGGCGTCAGATTACATAGAAATTCTTTGGAAAGCAGAAAAGGGAAGAGTAGTCAGAGACTGGAGCAAAGTCTTCTATGACACAGCACAGAGAGGTAACTAAACTATTCATACATACAGCAAAGATGGCTGGAAATTGTGTCATTCCTCAAGTACTACAGATTTCTGCTAACTATGTAGAATGGCTAGATAGGCTTTAACTATGAAAGAAATTTGGTGACGATAATGTATGCGTTATTTTTCATAGAAGTCTACAAATCCTATTCCAACTAAGTTAAATGAGCAGATCTATGCTATCCGTTCATTAGGTTGGGATGGAATTTGTAGACATGATGCAGGCTATAAAAAGGGTCTTTGTTATGGCTCTAGGAATAACTGTTATGGAGCAATGAGTGGCTTTAAGTGTATAACATGTATGTGACCTGGATTATCATTTAATAGCAAATAAATGAATACAAATGAATACAATTAAATGTAAAGGGTTCCCGATGGGAAAGCCCAGGCAGCACCTTCCAGTCATAGACAGAAGACTTCAAAACTGTTATTACTCATGAACAAGATAACATTTTTAGTGCATGGTAACAGTTGCTATATTTATGACCAAGAATTCAAATGAAGGAGAGCACTAATAAAGCAAAATTTCTAAGCAGACTTTAAAGGGGTTATTAGGGTTTAAAAAATTTCTTATGGCCGGGCTGGGGAGGGCTAGTTAAACATAATAAACATATACTTACCTCGTCCGGCGCTGATGTCCCGCGCCCGGTTCCTTCGATCCGTGCCCCTGTTTGTTTACAGGGGCACGGAAGCCGCGCACAGGGAGCTTCCGGTCCGCGATGTGGACGGCTCCTCCCATCAGTCCCTATCTCTCAGCGTTGTAAGCGCTGGGAGATGGTGCGCATGGGAGCTTCCGGCCGGTGCGCACTTGTGATGAAACCGACGCACAGAGAAGACCGGCCGCGGCGCGGGACATCGGCAGCGCCGGACGAGGTAAGTACATGTTTATTGTTTTTAAATAGCCCTCCCCAGCCCGGCCATAAGAAATTTTTTAAACCCGGATAACCCCTTTAAGGAAATCTACCACCAGGATCAAGGAGTATAAACCAAGCACACTGACATACTGGTGTGAGCCCCCTCTGGCAGGATCTGCTCTTCTTTTAGTTACTTATGCCCTGGTTTTCACAAAAAAGGCTTTTAAAATTATGCAAATATGCCTGAGGGGCTCTGGACTCTCAAGTTCATGCTCCATCATGCAATGTAAATCCTTCCCCTCTGCAGTGCCGGATAAATGAGGAGCCTTCATCCATGTCTGGTGTAAAATTGAGCTGTATATAACTAGTAATAAAAAGCCCTCCAAACACTCTCCCATATACATGGACGCTTTGCACGATGTGCATTAGGTTTAGTTCAAGAGATGAATATAAATTTGGTCTGGCGACCCCTTCCACAGACGCATATTAAAGAGGTTGTCTACTTTCAGCAAATAATTGATATAGTTTGCTTTATGAAAAGTTATAAAATTTTCCAATATACTTTCTGTATCAATACCTGACAATTTTCTACATCTCTGCTCTCTCTCCTTCTATAGAAAGCTTCTATGTTTACTTTCAATGGATAAAAATCTGTCAGGCAATCGTTTTAAAGACAGGTATATTCAGATGATGCAGTCAAGTTGCCCTTTTAAGCAGTTAAATGGTTTGGTTTTTAAATATGCTGGATTTTCATGGCATTAACAGTAAAAAGCTTCATAATAGGTTCTGAAGATATCTGAGAAGTTGGGATGATACTTGACCCCTCCTGTGACCTCCCATGTCCTGCCGGCAGAGCTGTCATTAGTACATTAGTACTTCTGGGATAACCAGTTCCATATCAGCAGTTGGTGGGTGTTGACCATTTCCTGCTGACCATTACAGCCCTTCACTGGCCTGAGCTGTGGGCAGGTAAAATAATCATGTGATCCCTGCAGTCCATGACCAACATTTTTCAGGGCTTGTACAGCAGTTTTCTGGTGAATCGCCAGGCATTGTGATTATTAGCCTCTTAACACCTCAATGCCAAGTGGGCATTGGAGGATAGTGAGGGGGATGTAGTTGGCGGACTAGTGCAGGGCGGTGCAGCCCGGAGCCTTTACATCCTGTGAACTTTCATGAGTGAATGTTCATAGGCTGCTTCACAAATCTATGCCAGGCAGTGCCTGGAGACAGACACTGATGAGACCACAGTGCTGTAATTGAACAAAAAATCAATTGAGAAGAAGGTCCTTTTTTATTTTATATTAGTTTTTTTTGATGATGGATAACAGTATAAATACACACCCATGCAGCACTTCCAGGATACATACACACACATGTATGTCTGGTATACAGTATACATACACACCCATGCACTTCCAGGATACACACATTCCATGAGTTGTGTGTGTGTGTGTGTGTGTTTATGTGTATTGCAGTGCACTGTCAGTGTGTGTGTGTTTGTGTATGTAGCAGTGCTCACTGTGTATAACGGTGCTCAGTGTATGTAGCAGTGAGTGTGTTCCGATTGTTTTTGTATGTATAGCTGGGCTGTGTGTGTAAATGTATGAATGTAACGGAGCTGTGTGTGTAAATGTATGGATGTAGCAGATCTGTGTATGTGGTGCTTTTGTGAAACCAACAGGGATATTTTAAATTGGTGTAAAATATATTTTTTCCTTTTTAGGAAGACAAAATCTGTGGTGTGTCTTATAGTCCAAAAAGTAATCCAAAAATAATCTGCAGGCTTTTAATTATCTTATAATTTGAACTTTGATTACTAGGTTCAAGTTATAAACTATAAAAAGTATTTTTTAAAAAACTTTAATTCCCTTGCATTATGCACAACACCAAGGTTTTGAGAGTTATACCATTTTGGAATTTCAAAAGAGAAGGTAAAAGAGGATGTAGCCGAACTTGTCATTTCCTGCAGTTTAAGTGTATTAGACTGGTTATATTCTCACATGTTATGTCAAGTATATTCCTATGAGAATTTCTTTTTTAGAACATGAAGGAAAGAGTTAAGGAAGACTGTAAAAATTGGAGAAAATACACCTGTCTTGTATATATTAAAAGAAATGCATTTGCTGAGATTTGCGACTGCCTAATCCTCAGGCAAATTTAATCTATCTGAAAGTTGCACTGTCATTTATCTCCTTTGAGAGATTAGAAAAAAGGGAGAAAAATAATTTGCTGAATTTCTTCTAGACATTTAAATGCCATTTTTTTATTTTTTGTGTAGACGAATAATTATCACATTTACCGCTATTATTTCAAAAAGGTCAATATGTTATCTGTGCTCTCGGAGAGATATCCAAGGGGTATTTAATAGATAAGGGTCTTTCAGGTTTATTATCCAAGGTGCTTTGATTTGTAACACAGATCTTATTTAGAATTAAAAAGATAATAGAGATGTGAAGCGCGGGTGAATTTCTGAAATAAAAAACACAGCTATGTGGAAATTGTACCTGTAAATTACCTTCCTGGCAGTGACTGTCAATCGTACATGACCACAACAGCTCATTAGATAAAATAGATTGTTACGATTATGTTTATCATGTAACATTAGAAAAGCTCGGAAGATACGGAAGAACCCTGAGGCCATGTAATAAAAAAAATACCTAATACTCAGAATTGATACGATAATGAAGAAGCATTTATGCTTGTCTACAGACTTTAATAGGAATGTGAATGTGTCAGTATAAGAACAACATTATCATTTTAATGATTTATCTCAATTTATCAGAAGTAAACATTGGTAGGCACCAAAAGAATTGGAAGTCACTTATCAACTTAAAAAGGTCCTCACTATTCATGCCCATGCTCCCCCTTACCCCTGTAGGTGACAGCATTCTGTCTATACAGACATGACAATACATTTATTATGGAAGTAAAATATGAAAATATTTCAGGATGCATGAAAACAATATACAAATATGGGATATTTATATTTTGAAGAATATCTTTGGATACATCATGATGTGTGATTTAACTCTTGCATATAAGCAAAAAGTCTATATTTTGTTATGTAGAATTGGAAGTTATTCATTAACCCCTTAAGGACGCAGCCATTTTACAGCTTAAGGCTCAGTCCCATTTTTTGGATTCTGACATGCGTCGCTTTATATGGTTATAACTTTTGAACTCTGTTACTTATCAAAACGATTCTGAGATTGTTTTTTCCCCACATGCTGTACTTCATTTTAGTGGTAAATTTTGGCTGATAAGTTTTGCGTTTATTTACAAAAAAAAAGAAAATATGATGAATTTTCTGAAAAATTTGCCATTTTTAAAATTTGAAATCATTGCGTTTTCAGGCAGATAGATGTACCACCTAAATAAGTTGCTGAATAACATTTCCCATTTGTCTACTTTACATTTTCACCATTTTTGAAATGTCTGGATAATTTATTTTGATGTCACACGGCTTACAAATCGAATAGCGCTTTTCCGGATTTTCAGAATTGACTATTTTGGGGATAAATACAGTTTTGAATGAAAATTTACATATTTAGCATCAAAACCCCCTATATAATCAACCCAATTTCAAATCTGCATCCCTCAAGCTATCAGAAACAGATTTTACGAAGATTGTTAACCCCTTGAGATCTTCATAGTAATTACATCAAAATGGAGGCGAAATTTAGAATAGTCAAATTGTGCCGGTTATACGTTCATTTAGCCCTGAAATTTACACATTTCCAAAAGATAAAAATACAAAACCCACCATACAATTTGTTCTACAATTTCTCCCGAGTACAGAGACCCCCCACATGTGGCCGTGACTTGTTTTATGGGCACACAGTGAGGCGCAGAAGGAAAGGAGCATCCTACAGCTGCCAGGATTTTACTTTCCTCATTGGCCTCTTTTGAAGGCTGTAAAATTTTTGCTTTTGCGCTATTAGGGCCATGTGACGGCATTTTTTTTCCGGGATGAGATGCTTTTTCCAATGTTACCATTTTGGGGTTGGTATCACCTATTGTTGAAAATTTAGGAACTTCTTTTTGAGAGCAGGAGTAGAAAAGCATCAATTCTCTACTGGTTTTTTTACTTTTTTTTTTGTGTTGTTCACCGTATAGACTAATAATCATATTATCTTCATTCTATGGGTCGATACGATAACTGGGATACCAGACACGAATATATTTTCTTGCGTTTTACTAAATTTGTAAAATAAAACCCTATTGTGGGGAAAAATCTATCATTTTTGTATTGCCATCTTCCAAGTGGCATAACTTTGTTACGTTTTTGGCTACGGAGCTGGTTGATGGCTTGTTTTTTGCGGGACACGTTGTACTTTGCACCAGTATCATTCTAGAGTACATATGTTTTTTTGATCACTTTTTATAGCATTTTTTGTGGGATTGAATAGGTAAAAATCATAATTTTTGGAGGGTTTATAACAGTTTTCTTTTACGGCGTTCATCGTGCGGGTTCAATAATTATTTATTTTTATTCTACGGGTTGTTATGGACGCGGTGATACTATATATGTGGGGTTTGTGTTATGATTTAGACTTTTTTTTCAGTTATATGTCTCTTTCTATGTTTTGGGGCTTTTGGGCATTTTTGGTGATTTATTACTTTATTTTTTTATTGAATAATTTTTTTTTTTACTTTTTCACTTTTTCCACCATGGGAAATGAACAAGCAATCATCTGATTGCTTGTTCATAATAATACCCTGCAATACTTATGTATTGCAGGGCATTATCAGTGTCAGCCTATGCACTTGCATAGGGTGGCACTCTGCCAGTAAGATGACGTCATAGATCGGACCCCAGTGATACCGTAGCAATGATCGGTGCCCCCCGAAAATGATTCGGGGGGGCCGATCGTGGGGGAAAGACCCCCCAGATGCATGTTAGATGCCGCGGTCGCGATGACCGCGGCATTTAACGGGTTAATCACCCGCGATCAGAGACAACTCCGATCGCGGGTGTTACACTGGGGTGCCGGCTATCAGACATAGCCGGCACCCCGTGTTTCCCGATGTCGGTTCGGCTCAAATCTTGAGCTGAACCGGCATCGGCTCAGCGTCCGATATATCGGACGCTGAGCGTTAAGAGGTTAAGGTATTAAAAGTTAAGTGGAAAACTTAATTTAATACACCATGCTTATAGGAAAAAGTGGTTATCCATCAATGAAATGGTATTTTGAGAGTGAAATGATATAGGTTTAATTTTATGAAGATTTTACTGATTAACCTTTTCCCTGCTCAGCTTTTAAGGAAACTGTGCTGTGTTATTGGCGAAAGCAATTTTTACCATTTGGACAGATACAAAAAAAAAATTTATAGCACAAAAAAAAAATTCTGCTACACCATAAAAACAACATGTATTTTCGGAAAGCAGAGACTCTTCCCATTTTCAGAATTTCATTAAGGAGTATATAGACATAGGCACCTTCATGAAATTTTGATTCAATGTATAACATTTTATTAAAAATTCATAAAAATTAACTTTGATGAACAAAATATTAAGCTTGATACCTCTTAAGTTTAATAGATGGGTATGTTTTCATAGATACCTCATAATGATATGTTCACATGAATAGATCATCATAAATTCCCTAAAACTGAAATAACCTAAAATCTGCTTTTCAGTTTTAAAACAGTCACAACCTGCAAAATTAAGCCCATTAAAAATGTAAGGTACCCATAAAAACTACATATTTTTTGAAAGCAGACTACCAGAGGACTGCCTTTATCTTGATTAACAGTTTACAGACCATAACACCCTCATTTAACTTTGACTAAAATGTGCAAACACATTTTTACATAAACTAGCAATCTTCACAAAGATATATTATTGTATGCTCGCCTACACAATGGTAACCTCAATTATAAACTATATATCCATAAACCAAGCTAATGAGATAACAAAGATCACTTTTAGATAAGCGCAATATGTGCACAGAACCTTCCGTGGCGCATATAAATTTGAATAAGAATTCCATAACATAGGCATAAATAATGGAGGGATGGTATGAAATAAAAACCTTTATTCAGCAAAGTGTGTTTTTGTTTTTTGTTTTTTTTACACCAGACATTCCTGACCATAATATGGCCGCAGTTGGAGGGTCATATGAGTTCTATCTGTCCATGAACAATCTCCCTCAGGACAGTAATCTTATATTATTCATGAATACTATCACAAGGTACTGGCAGGGTGATTGCTCATGGACAGACAAAGAGCACATGACCGTCCATCTGCAGCCACACACACACTTACACATGGAGTCATCTGAATTATCACTCTACCTACAGCTTCTAAACTTGACATATCACGGGAAATATGACTTGTCTTTACTCATTTTCACATAACTTTGGAGGCAATTTTTTTTTATAGGTAAATGGGGTAAAATCTGGTGATAGGTTCTCTTTAAATATGGACTTTTATCCATTAAGATCTTTTGTTTCATGTCACCAATGCATGTGGCAAGTGGCAAAACACAAGCATATTAAGGAATAGCACTTTACACTGATGACATAGTGCCCCAATAGGATGGTCTAAAGGTAGACTAGTGGTCTAGGTAAGCCTATGTCTGGTAGACAAAGTGGAGACAGTTGGGACGATTTCTTGAGTCAAACTTCAAAATGCCCAACAAAAAGAGTTAAGGGAAATAACTTAGTAAACATGACACATATCTAATTACAATAAGAATTCTGACTAATAAAGAAGCTGTACTAGGAAATTAACTATGTGCAAGTTTTTGAGTTATGTCTGTTTTCAACCTACAGTAAGTAGCTACAGTAGAGTCTTCGGTAGAAAGCAGCTTGCTACTTCATTCATTCATTATAATAATGCTAGACTGGGCTAATTTATGGGAGACTTACAGGCATCAAATCTGCATCTCCATTAATAAGGCGGAACGGGATCACAAATTGGGCTGGTGTCATAGCTATCAGCTCTGACCAATCAGAATGTTATTCTCTATCTTGTGGTAACAGTTAAACTAAGCACCTTAAGGACGTGGACCTTTTTCTTTTTTGCATTTATCATTTTTCACTCTCCACCTTCAAAAATCTGTAAGGGCTTGTTTCGGCCTAACAAATTGCATTTCATAGTGATGGTATTTATAATTCCATGCTGTGTACTGGGATGCGGCAAAAAAATTCAGAATGCAGTGAAAATGATGAAAAAACACATTTGCGCCATTTTTTATTGGGCTTGGATTTTACAGCTTTCACTGAGCGCCCAAAATCACAGATCTACTTTATTCTTTGGTTTGGTGCGATCACGGTGATACCAAATTTGTACAGATTTTATAATGTTTTCATACAAAAAAATAAAACCTTCTGTACAAAAAAAAAATTCTTCATTTTGCCATTTTCTGGCACTGATAACTTTTTCATACTTCAGTGCACGGAGCTGTGGGTGGTGTCATTTTTTAAATTTTTGATAACGTTTTTAATGCTATCATTTTGAGGACTGTATGGGCTTTTGATCACTTTTTAGAGAATTTTTTATATTTTTCAAAATTCCAAAAAAAGTGGCATTTTCGACTTTGGGCGCCAATTTCCGTTACGGGGTTAAACGCCGGGAAAATTTGCTAATATATTTTGATAGATTGGACATTTTGGGACACGAAGATACCTAAAGTGTTTATGATTTTTACTGTTAATATTTATATCAGTTCTTTTTTTAATTATTTTCAATTGTTTTTTACCATTATTTTAGATCCTCCAGGGTAATTTAACCCTTCAGGGTCTGATTGCTAATACTATATACCAGTGTATTGCAGTATATAGCTATTTTTCTAGGATTTCTAATAGCCTGCCCTCTGCTGGCTATTAGAGATCATTACACATGGCAAGCCTTCAAGTCTCAATGAGACTCTAGGCTGCCATAGCAACTGATCGCGCCCTCCGATGATGCTCCAGGGGGTGGCTATCGGCAATCCAAGATGGCGGCGCGCATATAACGGTAAGTGCCGCGGACTGTCACAGGCGGGTGTTGGCTGTTTTATACAGCCATTACCCACTGTGTATGGAGAGAGCTCAGCTCGTGAGGTCTCTCCATACACCCTTTGCCGCACGAGGACGATATAGTTCGTCCTCGGTCGGCAAGGTGTTAAGCAACGTATCCAAGGTATCAACTTATTTTATATAAAATAAGAGCTACACACTGATTGGTTTAATATCGGTAACCGATATTTACTTTAGGTAGTTTCATAAAAGCTATGTAAAAATATATTTTCGAGAAAAAATTAATGAGCCTAAGAATTAACAACCAAATACATTAGAATGTGTTGTATGCTTATAGTTGGAGGTATCAGGTCAAGACAATGACTTATAAAGAAGTACTTCAAGAAAAGTTTAAAATATAGTAAAAAAGGCAGAGCTCTGAATACAAAATCTGCATGAACTCTTACCATCAGTCAATTCTCATTCATTCTATGCACTATACTGAAAGGCTACCTAATTTCTGAATTAAAAACTATGCAGAAAACATAGTGTTTATTTAATGCAGATTTTTGAGTGTAAATTCCCTATATAAACACTACCTACAATATACAATTTGTGTGTGGAGGAGCACTACCCCTGGAAAGGTAGTACAGACGGTCTCCGCGTCACAGATAAGCCCTAGGTTCAAATGCTCTATGCTCTATGTGACCTCTGGTAAAGTTCTTTGGATGCTTTTCTTTAGTAGCAGGCTGCAATTATCAGTTATAAGGTGTCTGTAATAAAGCTTTATTTATAATGTTTGTTCCCATGAAAGCAAAAAAATCTAAAAATCCAAATCTTTGTCTGGAGCCTTAATTATAAAATATACCTGTTTCAAGTTACATACAAATTCAACTTAAGAACAAACCTAAAGAACCTTATATGTAACAAAGGGACTGCCTTTATTTGTATTGTGTGCATCAACCACTTTAGGTAATCAATATGTGTCACAAAAAGAAGCATGCATTACCTTTGAGTGTTATTTGCATATAAATACAATATACTGAAGCTATAATTATTTTATAATTGGACAGATTAGATGGGATGTAAAAGAACATCTAGGTATATAATTGTTAAACAATTAAAATGTAAATAAATTATACAGATTTTAATATAAATATATCATAAATATAAAAAAATGTTATTATATTTTGATATATATATCTATCAAAATATAATAACATTTTTTTCCCAGCGTTTAACCCTCTAATGGAAAATAGCGTCGAAATTTGCCATTTTGCAAAATATAAGAAATTCAATAAAAACTAATCATAAGGATGTACAGTCCTCAAAATGATAGCAATTAAAGCGGAATCAAAAGTTCCAAAAAATTACACCACTCACAGTTCTGTACACCAAAGTATGAAAAAGTTATTAGCGCCAGAAGACGGCAAAATGAAGAATTTTTTTTTTGTACAGGAGGTTTTAATTTTTGTAATTGTAGGAAAACAAAAAACCTATATAAATTTGGTATCTCTGTGATCATACTGACCCAAATAATGAAGTAGACATGTCATTTGGGGCGCTTTGTGAAAGCTGTCAAATCCAAGCCCACAAGAAAATGGTGCACTTAGTTCCTGCTGCAAAATTGTGGTGCACATCAGTAATGAATGACGCAAACTGACTAAGTACTAACACATTCCTTTAGGTGCACATTTTTTTCTGATAAAATATCAAAAAATGTATCAAAAACAGAAATGAGGATTTTCTTCATTCTACAGAATGTGGCCTATCATTTAGCACAACATTATCATCATCAAACTTGGCCCTGCCCTAACAATTGAATTAGTAGAGGCAAACTGTGCCCGAATATGCAACACTCACATTTGACAAAGCACCATAAAATATAGATAGATAAAGGAGAGAGTAAGAGTAAAGGTAAGAGTAAAGGTGACAGTAAAGGTCGGGAAATAAGAGTTCTCCTTACGGACATTGCCAATTAAGGCCACCATGTAGGCGTGTGTCGAGACTTACAGCCATGGACATTCCACTAGGGGATTCTGGGAAAATATGCAAATACGTTTTCTAGGATGGGATAAGGAGAACCACATCTCTTCTAGCTACCTTGTAATGAAGAGCAAACTGCTGTTTTTTTGCTACTCCCCACTCCCATCAACAATGTATGGAGCAACACCATGCATGCTCCACCTGCCTCTCCTTTAGTTAGAGGGTTCTCCTCATTGGTTGGCATTATGACAGTATATTCCTATTCCATAGGGGATAGCAATCAAACATAGGACAACATTAAAGCTGCCATGTTCTTTTTAGAAAAAAATAGGTTTTCGCAAGGCAACCCTTCCAAACACCTGTTCACAGTTCACAGTCCTCCTTCTATTTATGTTAACATGAACTTGATGAAATAACAAACCATATTTTCTTAATTCATGTTCTTTAAAATGCATGGTGCGTTTTTAGAACTCTATGAGCTTCAATATCACATATGTGAACTAACCATATGGTCTTGTACACAAAGCACCCAAGTGTGTCCATCTTGAGAAGTTCCATTGTTTAAGTGAAGAATAATAAATGTATATAAATGCAAATTTCATGAATGGTCCACTTGGTCTCTTGCTCACTCCCATATGGGAGAAGGACATTCTCTATTAAGGCAGAGTATGAAGAGTTGAGCATTGAAACTAAAAAAAATTGTGGATGCACTGAACCTCACAGACACATTCATTTCCACAAAAATTCTCAGTTGCATACACCTACATGACCATCTGGTTTACATTTTACTTGTGAGCTGAAAGAATCCAAATAAAGCATCATTCCTCTGCACAATTCAAGTTAATTTTGGGAAAGTGATAGAAATGACATTCTAATACTTATGGTAAGTTGTGGATGTGAATCATTTCACTACATATAACAACCTACAAACTAGAAACCTTGGTGCAGTAATAATAGTCTTAATCATTTGTGAATTACTTGCATATTTGAACCATAAAAGGTCCATGGTGCTTGAATAGTAACCCAAAGGTCTTAGATGTACGTGTGACTTTAAAAATGTACCTAGTTTAAAATCACCTAACTCTTTAAGTAGCCTTGAACAAAACATTTTACTGAACATTGATATACAAAAAAAAAAAAAAAATCTAATCATTATATTACACTTCAATTAGATTAAGGCTGCAGGATAAGGTTACAGTCTGGCCACTGCTCAATTTAGCTTTTTCTAACCATCTGGCAAGAAAAGGGTAAAATCTGCCATTATTTGTTCTCTAATATTTCTGCCAGGTATAAATCACTTAACAACAATAGTCTTGGCAAATGTAGAATTCCAGATTATGGGAACAGCCTACCTGGTAGAAAAATAGCTGCAGGTTATAGCGGGCACTGATAAATATACACTCGTTGTACTCAAGTAAGAAACAATAGCCTTTCAGATAAAAGGAAAAGCCGAAAAACAGTCCACAATGACCTATAAAATGTTACTAAAGGCATTCAATTTCTTTGACCTTCTTTTGTCCAAAATACCAAACTCTCTAAATGTCCTAACTACAAATCACACAAATTACAGAGAATCTGAGCAATTATAAAGTCCCTGGTAAATACTGTACAGCCATTAAATAATATGTTCTGCCTTCAGGAAAAATGCTTTGTACAGTTTTAGCAACATCTACTAAATTAGTATAATTTGGATTCTGGAATCATAGATTATCATTAGCAACTCTTATACTCAAGCAAAGTTTAGGTCTTTAGTTGCCAAACAAGCAGTGTGAAACGTGAGTACATGCATATGCCATCTGGAGATTATCGTACACAGTCATCACACCTGACAACAAAATATACTATGTATATCTACACCTAATATGCCAGATTATTTCATAGTTCTGCTCTTAATGCATAGGATCGATTTTCTTATGGACATGAAGAGGGCCCAGTGAACCTATTTGACAGTAATGCGGTAATGCAGCAATTTTGTCATGATTTTTTTTGCATAATTTGCACCATGAACCCTAAAATAAATGAACCTATCAAGAGGGATATTAAAATACAAGTTTTATCTGTAATTATGAATAAGGGGAGGGGTGTACAAAAACTCTGTATATGTTGCCCACAACATGAAGCATGGTGTCAACTAGAGCTTCCAAAACATGCTCAGGTACTGCTACTTTGTTGTATACCTATGTGCTACCATGAACAAAGCACTATATTGGGGATGGCTAGTGTTGGTCACCCCAATAAAGGCTTTGAGATAACCATAATCACAATTTTATGGAATAGCAGGTCTGCTGGTAATGGCTGCATCACAAGACATAGGTTGTACTCCTTACCCCTTCGTGTTACTCTTGTATGGTGGTGCATAATTTATTATCATAAATCGGCCATTACCATGGATCTGCTGGTCCATGACATAGGGATTATGGTTAACTCATCTCTATGGTTGCAATACTTGGTTACCTATCAAGAGGGTCTTCCACAATTTAAGCAGTAGCTCCCCATCTCTAATGCTTCTGGTTCTACCATTCATTCTTCCTCTGTCCACCAAGCCCATACCTAGTTTAAATACATGGCACATGAGAGTGGAGAGGGCAGGAGAGGACACAGAGGAAACGGTTTAAGAAAGCACTACACATGCAAAACAGCCCGTTACCTTTTGAACCACAGCGTTTTCACATGTTTGACTTTTTACACTCATAAAAGATTTAAAGGATCGTGGATAGTGCCGCCTCCTTCATCAATTGTACTGCATGCATATCTCTACCTTTGGGACATGAGCACCGCAAGAGGTTCGTTCAACAACAACAGCAGGTACCGCATCGACTACTTTGGGACTTAATATGGCATTTGATACAAGGACTTGAGAGGCTAGTGCCTGTTCTTTCTCTCTTCTATTGCTGGTCCACTTGCACCATATTTGTTTTTTTGGTGTGATTTTTTTTTTTTATGCGGACCACAGACGGCTTTAGGAGAATCAGAAAACCCCTTAGCTAAATGAACACCTATAATTGATAACTACTCCATACACACAGTTAAATGAGGGAAAGGAAAAAGCCTCTCTCCCTCAAGAACAAAAGGATGGATATATAAAGCTCAATCTCTAACATTGGCCATCAGGGCCAATACAACAAGAGAAGTCTCCATACACATCAGATGGTCAGTCAGTCGCACTTTATTCTAAGGTTTGAGATAGACTACAGAGTAAAAATCTGACAACCTTATTCTCCTGCTTAATGTTGCTTCACATTAGAGAACTTCTACAGAACTCTAAATGTCTACCCCATCTATTCACCTAAAACTTCAGTCTGGTCTTAATAGATAAAGAGCTAAGCCAACTGTTCCATAGAGAGAGCTAACCATTCATGAGATAATGGGTCTTTCCTTAGAATGGATCTTTTTTCAGCTCAGTCTTTTACAACATACATCAAATGTCTAATATTTTAGCCAGAACTTGATAAGTGACTTAGTTTGGGCAATCGACATCTTCACATAACTTTCCATTTCTTTAAATTAAATACTTTGGAACTTTGGCCTTACACATAAAAGTATAGAATGATTTGAACACTTAAACTTTGAACATGTCATACTGAACATTTTCATTTCAGGCATTATTCATTAGCTGTTCCAAAGTCAATATAACAATTCCTAGAAGACCAGGAAAATGCATTTAAATTCATTAAATTGTGTTAAAGTCTTGCCAAAGTATTTTGAGCTAAAATTATGTCCTGCTACATTTTAGACTCCTTTAATGCTTTATCTTCCTATTTCACTTTGCCACAATAATGGGTGTACATATGCAAGAATATCTAAGATTCTAAGTCTATAATTGAATTAAATCAAACCTCCACACCTCAACCCTTTTGTGACTTCTTTAGTTATATGGGTTAAGCTTTTTGAATACAATAATAACATATTTTGCACTCTCACAGTAACCTTCATCTATTACAGATTTCATAAAGCATTTATCTTCATTGCCAATTTGCTACTGACAATTCTAACCAACCATCAGTCAAGGCCGATATGGATGTAGGCTACCTGGAAGCAAGAAAGGAAAAGGAAAAAAATAATACAGTATATAAAAGGTAAAGAACTAGACGGGAAGAGTTTTTCGATTATACTATAACAAAGAAAATCGACAATATGTCCTTGCAGAAAATATGCTAGCTATTAAAATAGTCAAGGCAATACATTATTTATCAAAACTAACAAGCGCATCCTTACTCTGAATCTAGCCAATGCCTAAGGGTCTATACTCTTTCGGGTCCTTGTAGACAGGGGACTCAGGTTTGGTTTGTCGGCTCTCTTTGCAGGATTCTCCCTCAAGATAAGGAACATAAATGCAGGCCTGTTTATTCAGAGAATAAATAACGGTTGGCAAGGAGTTTATTTTGCCATCTTATTGGAGTAGTGCAGAAGATATCCAAATCATCTCCCCAGGGGCCTCCAGGCCAGTCACTGAAAATAGTTTTGCTCACTCCACTTTTTAAGACTGGAAGGGAAAGTGGCTTGTTTAGCCTGTGGAATGGTTTTACACCAGGGCAATGAAATTTCTCTTTTTGAAAAATCATAAATATGAAATTTTACCTATTGTCCAAGAAGTCATTCTTATCCTTTAGACTCTATTGCGATCAGTCTCCCCATAGGTCATGGACCTGCACCCTGTGTACCTATGCTGTAATGTAGAGCATACCTGAACTCTGTACTTGTACTCTAAGTCTTTAATGCTGAACCCCTTGATCTGAATTAATTAAAAGAAAACAAAAACAAATATACAGTATACTACATAAGACAGAAGAATCAATATTAACAAATGTATATTGAACAACAAGGGGATACTGTATATGCCAAGGCTTCCTCAGGGTTTGCTTTTGCCGATGTCTTCCTCAATCCCCTGAAGATTGAGGAAATACTTGTCCGCAACTGTCCTCCAATGATGGTTAAGATCCCCTATTTAAACTGTTCCCTTCTTTTTCGCTTAAATTCTGACTATAGATTTAGAACAGTGAAACATAGGGATTAGCATTTAGGACATACTTGAGTGGGATCTACCATCTTTTTCACACTTCAGTTTTTTTGTCACTGATCAGTGGGAAAATAAATTTAGAGCCTGTAGGCCTCTGAGGAGATGATTTGGAGATCTCCTGTACTACTCCATAAACTCCTTGCCAACTGTTATTTATACTCTGAATAAACAGGCCTGCATTTATGTTCCCCATCTTGAGGGAGAATCCTGCAAAGAGAGCCAACAAACCAAGCCTGAGTCCCCTGTCTACAAGGACCCAAAAGAGTATAGACCCTTAGGCATTGGCTAGATACTGAGTGAGGATGTGCTTGTTAGTTTTGATAAATACTGTATTGCCTTGACTGTTTTAATAGCTGGCATATTTTCTGCAAGGACATATTGTCGATTTTCTTTGTTATAGTATAATCGAAAAACTCCCCATCTAGTTCTTTACCTTTTTTTATACTGTATTATTTTTTCCTTTTCCTTTCTTGCTTCCAGGTAGCCTACATCCATATCGGCCTTGACTGATGGTTGGTGGAAAACAACAATGGGTTTGTGGAAAGAAACTTAAGTGTGAAAAAGTCAATTTATAAGAATGGAATTAGTAAGGCTGAAGCCAAAATGATCTCAGTGAAAAATTACTGATGTGAAGAAAAACCTCAAGCGTGAAAGAGCCCAGTGTGTTTTTTAAATTAATTAATAAAGTGATATTGTAATTTTAAGGCAATGTTGACTCCTATTTATTATAATCATGAGGGAGGTGCATCTGAGCATTAGTCTGCCAGGACCCACTGCTTGCGGTCGGCTTAGATCAGCTGTTTAGTTTTGTCCTGCACCCAATGGATATCGACTTGTTTTCTTTATTTATGTAAAGTTGATGCGACCAGCATCTTTACTCACAGCTGCAACCAGTACCACTGAATCGGTCTGACACCCTCAATGCTGGACCCAGTTTAGTTTAATCTGAAACTCTATTTGTAACTGCTTTTGACATTCCAAAACTACATATTCAATGCTGTTCAATGAAACTTCTAAACTCCGGTTCTATGTGTGCTGCTACACGAGACCTAACTAATGAAATGAGATTCACAAAAATGTGCTGATTTTTTTTTTTTTTTTTTAAGATGACCTAACAAAAGTAATTATCTAGAAAGCTTAACACATAATGGACTTTACTGTGTTTTCTTTAATTTACAAAACATAGCTAAATAATTTTATTGGTTTTTATTTTTTATGGAGTATTTTTATGCAGCTTAGCTCGAACATGATGTGTAAGTCTTTTTCTGGTACTAAAACATTGACAAGCTTTTGTAAGGATAAGTTGTGGATGTCGTATTGGTGGGTGGCCAACACCAGGTAACCCACTGACAACCAGTTTATAGTGGTCACTGTATGGTTTACCAAAGACAGCACCACATATTGTTAGGTGATTGCACTTCATACTGACTGCACATATGCCTCTCAGGCTCACGCAAGTAAACGGGGCTAACAGCCCATGCAACCTCCATCAGTTTGATTCAGACAACCTATTAAAAATTGTTTATTTTTTCCAGAATCTACATTTTTTTCCCAATCCCAAACAATCCATTTACAACCAAATATAGAATATTGTCACCTAGGGGCATAGCAACACGAGCGTACACCAAACAGGACAGTGTTTTTTCATTAACTGATCAAACGCCAAAGTCAAAGCTACATTTATACTTTTCAGGACCATCAGAGACAGACGAAAAGAAAACCATGAAACATTGTATCTACAAACAAAAAAATAATCACTAGAAACATGGTCGCTGCTCCAGGTATCTCAATCATGTGTGCGCAATCTCCTAAACAATGGCCTGCAGAATTCAATTAACACTAGTTAACAGCTGCTAAATGACATAATTGCCTATCCTCACCATCCACTCAAACGCTAATGCTAATTGTTCTCAATTTACTGCTAATCACAAGTACACACCCAGAAGTAGTAATAGCAGGCAAATTGTGTGCGTCTATTTATTTATCAACAAGTCCTTGAAAGTTCTTCAGTAGCGGAAACTCATTTTATAAGGGAAAAAAAACACAGCTCATTAGTATTATTAGAGCTTCCATGGATGGCGCTCCTGATGAAGTATGCAGGGTGGGTTACACTCATCAACAAACAAGCTCTACATTGGTACTTGGTAATTGAAACAAAATATCTTTCTCATGGAAGAGAGAGTATTTAAGTCTCACTACGTGCATGGTTATTGTCAGTCTATTGCATTATCTGTGGCCGCAAACAGAGAATCTAGCCTTTAGTTGTGCCAAACTGCTCTACTGGGACTTTTTTAACAGTTGTTCCCTTTATGACTCCCGATGCACAATTCATATTCAGCTGCTAAGTCCAGAGGTTCTTGGTGAAATTGTAAGGTTGGATCCCAGAAGAGTAATATCACAATATGTCTAAGTATGAAAGGTGAAGAGAAGGTTTAAAGTATCAACGAGTACTGATTGTAATGTTTTGTCTCTTTTTGCACAGTACAGCTATTGCATAAGTTATTCATTGAAAGGAAAATGCAAACCTAAAGACTTTTACGTAGGATAAAATGTAGCCAACTGTATACATGACATTAATACAAAAAGCTGGTCTTGGTTGCAGAGAGAACAATCAGCTGTAATTGTTTTCATTTAAATTGCATGTTTCATCCCCCATAAGGAAGTAAAGTAGGACATACACATCACATGAGCATTCGGGAAACATGCTGTCTGGTTCACTGGGGAGAATGCTGGGACTTCTGGTTCTTCTGGTGGTGCTAGCAGCGTTCTCCGACCTCCGGCCTGTATCCGCGCAAACTCCACCTCTCGTCCGCTACCAGCGGTCTCTGGCGCGCTCCCCGGGCAGCGGCTGCTAAGACATCGTGCTGTTTAGGGGTTGTGTTCTGAACTGCTGGGACTTGTGGTACCTCTGCATGGTGCCTGCGATTGTGCTTGCTTATTATGCACCAAGTTGTCCAGCTCCTATCAGGTTCTAGAGGTGGGGTTCTGGCTGCATAAATTGCAGTCTCACTAGTCACCTGTGCCAGTGTTTGAATTCCCTTTCTTCACTTGCTCTTTGCTGTTGGTTTGACTTGCTCTGTGTCTGAATTGTTGTGACCTCGGCTAGTTTTTGACACACCCTCTCGTTGTGACTCCGGCTAGTTTATTACTCTTTTGTGTTTTATGTTTGTCAGTCTGTTCGTGTTTTCCCTTCCCGCACTTATCCAGTGTATTTCGAGTCTTCAAGTAGTCGCCCCAGGGTTTAGCGTGGGGGGCTATAGGAAGGGACAGAGGTTGGGGCAAGCTCAGGGCACACTATCCCCTGTCTTCTGTGTTACCCAACCCTAACACATGCTATCTACCACCAGGATGAAGGATTGTAAACCAAGCACACTTACACACCGGTATATACCCCCTTTAACAGGATCAGCTCTTTTTTAGCTTATTTGCTGGGTTTTACAAAAATAAAAAAATATATATATTTTATTATTTTAATAATTATTTGTTAATGGAGCCCCTCAGGATCATTTGCATCATGTAAAGCCTTTTATTATGAAAAACAAGGGCATAAGAAATTTAAAGAAAAGTTGATCCTGACAGAGGGGACACACACGAGCATGCAAGTCTGTTTGGTTTACAATCCTTCTGGTGGTAGATGTCCTTTAACCAAGCTTTGCATGAAGAGGTCAGAAAACCACCAGACTCTTCTAGCAACAGCCTATCCAAAAAACTAAAGGATCAGGCAAGTCCTTTCCAAATGCATGGCTCTCTCCTTTCCCCTCAAACTTGCCATTAGGCAGGAGTCAAGAGGAACCAATACAAATTATATGGTCAGCTAGTCCCTTCAAAGTGAGCAGCCTTAGTCAACACACATCTAATATGTATGGCAAGCATAATGTGCATGTTCATCAAAAGTCACAAATGGAAATTTCTTGTGTACTATTTCTATTATTTGTCAAAATGACAGTCACCCAAATGGACCCCACTATAGTATCATCTTTTAGACTGCTTTTGTGTCACTTTCCATTATTTGCATTTTTTTTTGCTGTTCTTGTATAATGGAGCTGAAGGATGGAAATAAGAAGCAGAGATGTGAACTTAGCCTTCCAAGCATCACTTATTATGTATTCATGTAAGTGATTAATTACAACATTATTTAGATGAAAGGTCTTGGACAATGCCATTTAATGGTCATAAATAACAGCCTAGGATATGAAAAGATGACATATGTCACATTGTATTAACATCTACTGCCAAGGTATTGTTCTATATTTCGTACCTTTTCACAACAAGGAGAAGCCAATTGTCATGCAATTTAATAAAATTACTATACAAGAAAATCAATTGTGTGTAGGATATTCTAAAACAACAATAGGAATGTTTCCTGTGCCACATGTCAAGGCTTTCTTATTATGAAGAACAATCTCCTCCTATCCTCTATCACTGTATGCTTACTATTAAAATAGGTGGAAAAACACTCCATCAGCTATGTCAATCAACTGAAGTCTTAATGTCAAACAGAACAGAAAATCCACAAAACTGACCATGATCCATTATACGAGCTCCATTATCCCAGCATAATACATTCGAGATAATTATTCAAAGAATAAACAGATAGAAACAATTTACATTCAATAAAACATACCAGATACAAGATAAAACACCCCACAGCGGAAGTTCAACAAACTGGCCAGGAGATGGTACAGAATTCCCAGATTTTGCAACAAATTTACATTAACCTTTCTGATAAATGTTGGAGATTTTTAAAAGAAAGAGGTTCGTTCATATATCTTTGGAGGGAATGAGAGAAAAATACAACCCTTTCTGGATGGTTGTGGAATCTTTGATTGAAGGGATATCTTCATTTCAGCAAATTACTGTTATAATTCGCAAGATGAAAAATTAAACATTTTTCCAATATACTTTCCGTATCAATTCCCCACAGGTTTTCTAGATCTCTGCTTGCTGTCATCCAATAGAAAGCTTCTATGTTTACTTCCAGTGGACAGAAATGGTCACACAGGTGCACTTCTTGTTACATCAGAGAGTGTAATCAGCGATTTGTATCATAATGAGCCGCACACCTGTGTGACCACGGTCAGATTTCTATAGCTTCAATGAAGCTTTCTATAGAATGACAGTAAGCAGATATCTCGAAAACTGTAAGTAATTAATACAGAAAGTATATTGGTAAATTCCAATTATAAAAACTAAAACTTTTGCTGAAATGGGAATACCCCTTTAAGTCCCTATGCCCCAGTGCTCCCCCACTTGATAAAAAGACCTTTCTTCTGAATCTTGAGTTCTCCCAGTGGCCCAAACATTGCACTAAACCCCAGCGACAACAAATGGTTCTTGCTGCGAAAACAGAGAATTCGCTATCCTATTCAACCCCATCCCCAACCCACCGGGTGAATAAGGTTACCTAAATCTGCTGTTTGGATGTGATTAGCTCCGTTTGTAATAGAAATTGTGCCAAATTCCAACAACTATGGTCACCCACATTTTGAACCCCCCCCCTCCACACACACAGATCCCTCGTCCCCCTTCTATCACTGTTGGCATAGCCTATTAATCTAATTTTCATAATTTCTGATAACCTTTTTAGGTAACACAGTCTGTACAGACTTGTCCGTCATAATATTCTATATCAATTTCAGAGACACTACTGGATTATTTCTCTCGTGCCTTGAACTCTTCATGTAGACCTCTTGGGATGACAATCCCCTAGAGAGTGCCCACCAGCATGTTTAGTAGAAAGTATGTACCTCTGCATTGATGTACAACCTGTGATTGCAATGTTTCTTTTCTCATACTGTTTTTAAGCACAATTGTTATTGAGTTTTTGTCATGTGTTAATTTTTTTTTTTTAACTCAATAAAAAGATATTTGAAAAGAGAACACGGCATACTCCAAAATTTGCTGTGAAGTTGTGAAAAAAGTAAGGAAAACTAAGAAAATTTATTAACAGTTTGCCAATTTTGTCATGCTCTAGTATGATGAGGGTTTGTTTCTTCTTATGGTTACCAAGTAATAGTCAATTTTATGCCTGGACAGTGAATCTCCAAATTATATTGGAGAAGAAATGGCTGTGCCTGTGCATGCATGGCCTCCTAAAGGACACAAATCCCCTTATTTTTGGCAAGATAGATCAAAGAATTCATTAAAGCAACATTAGAAAACAAATCCTGGCACTAGAACAGTGTTTTAGAAAATTGTATATCAACATAATACCTTTATTTTGCAAAACATGTGATGATCATAATGAGAACAGCAATGACTGTAACAAAGAGAAATATAATTACTTTTTCTGATGGTGACACCAGTCATCAGTCAGTAGGAAGTGCACAGGTCTTTTCTATGAATGACTTCAGCACATCTTTAACCACAGGACATTACTAGTCTCTCACGCTGCTCTGGTTGGATTTTGGTCAACTCTCCTTGCAATTTTTTCAACTGTTCTATGACTTGTGTTGGGTTTCTTGGCCATTACTTTGTCGCCAATGTACCATCACATTCCCTGTTCAGCTGTCTATTCGTAGATATTGTTTTATCCAGGGTTGCATCAGTACAGACGTGTCAAGCACTGGCAGGTCTCTACTGTATGAAAACTCAATTGCATCTGTGTCTTTAAGAAACAGATGCAATTGATAAACAGAGGATGGGGGGCTTTAATTGGACTGGCTAACAATTTGATAAATATCTCTCTGGTAACCAGTAATCATGTTTTATCCAATTTAATATCTTTATTGTACCCCGAGCTCTTACTGTTGGAGATGCAAGGAAATTGGGTCTGACCTAATTCATTTCACTGTATGAAATACTAGATAAATCTTTGGATTCTACAATCCTATGGGACTTTAGAACCTGTATACTTGGTTCAGATTTGAGACTTACAGGGGGACAGATTAACACTGGTGTTGATTCTGAAAGAATGTTGGTTGGGAAGGAAACTCCTATTTCTGCATGTAAATATATCTGCTAATATTAGAGGATGCAGAAAGGCTACAAACCTATGCTCTTCGGTCGTAAAAAAAAACACAAGGTCAATGAAATTGCTTTACATTCTGCAATTTTAACGATGGCCACTAAGCATAATAAAAGACAGTCACTTGCTTGACTTATTACGCTTTGTCTAAAGGAATATATATCACATTTTATTAAAATTGTTAATGGACCTATGTTGGAAACGTGGTTGAGATATTCAAATTCATGAAATCACTTCAATACATCATGATTTCACAAATTTAACATAATTATTGTTTCTATAATTAAAAGTTATAGAATTGCCCAAAATTCTTTCTGACTACATTTTTTCTAGCTCTCTGCTTTCTGGACAACTGATCCAGGGCACAGTATTTAGAGGCTTTTAAATCACTTCGGTCATACACACGTCGGCACCAACATGCCATTTTGGGGAGGGTCGTTGTTCCCTATGATGATGTGAGGGAACAACAATCATTCCCAAAAAGGTTGCTGTTTCACGGCCACAGAGATTTAAATCCTGTTGGCATCTTTGCCAGTGGCATTTGAAAATTTAAGGCAAGGGCATTAATGGCAGTGTGGGTTGAGCCAAAACCAGACCCAGACTTCTAATGAAGCGGTTCGGGTCAGCTCAACACTATTGATGACCTTTCCTGATTGGAAGAAGTCAAAAACTGGAAAACTCTGCCTATTAGTTGTTTAAATAGATTAGCATTTGAGCACATCTACCAAACACTATTAAGGGAATGTCCTTAGTTTTGCTGTAGTCATTTGAATGGCACATGGGCAATGTATTAAATGGGAGTATAAATAATGATCAGTTGAGCTACATGACAACATCCAACTGAACAGTGGGGGTGTGACAGCAAATTTGATATTGATCAAATTTTTCAATGGCTTTTATTGTACAATATCGAGCTACAGCACGTTTCCAGTTACATCTCAAATGTCCAAGGTACGTAACTAATAAGGTGCAAACTGAGCCCAAGATGGATGATGTCCACGTTATGGAGAGAAACTATACATTGTACCATAATGGGGGTCATTGCACTGTAGTGGTAATTTACATTCTACATTCAAGAATCATTTCCCATACCCTAATAAATCAATAATACAAAGTAAAGGGCTAAATAGTCAAATTTTATGGTACATTAACAGATATACAAGCTCATTAATTAATCTACATTAAACAAGGACATGTGTGTGTCATTAACTTACATGATGACATAAGAAATTGGTGTAAATGTAAACTTAATTGTCCGCAAAGGGAAAAAAAACTACATCTGCGTAAGTAATAGGAGTTTAATACCATTATTATTCACTGAGTTAGCATAGGTCATAACACCAATACTGGGAAGAATTGTGCGATCTTAACTGCAGCTGTTGTTAAATAAGTTTATATAGACAAATCAATAAGATCATCAAGGACACCCCTACCAAGGATTATTTTTTTTTTACCAAGAAAAACAATCTGCAGTGTCAGTATATTACAGAATGTGTCAGTTAAGTGTATAGAGTTCCAATCATTGAGAAATAATGTGCCATGCCCTCTTTAAATGACCATGAAAAATAATACATTATGCTTCAATGAGCCATAAATATCACTGGTTCACAAAGAACTTGACTAAAATTTAGAACACGTCGTGTTTGCAGCTTGAGAATATACACTGCATTTGTCGTCAGGCACACATAGCCACAGTCCTCCTACATTATGACTACTATGGCAGGGAATGCATAGCACCTAAGCTGGAATTTGACCACTGCTGAATAGCTAATTGATGAACATATGGAGCCACATCTCTTAATTCTTGACATATAAGTACAAGTGCTATACCGAGGCTTGATATAAGTCTTTGATTAAGTCCCTTGCTATGGCTATTATTTCTAGGCAGGATCCCATGTTTCTGGCTTCTTGACCTTTTTCTTTCATGAGATGCCCAAGTATTATGTTCATACATCAAAAAAACAGTAGAGAGGTTGAAGAAAACGCAGGGGATTCATACATGCAGCACAATGCTAAATGAGAATTTTTCATGATATAGGTATGAAGGCATATACATTTTTTTTTCAAAGTCCCTAAATAAAATATATGAAATGATTTTGTCTCAAAATAAGTTTTCATCCATACACTATACGGTACTACTTTTGTAACAGTGCTATATCTTTATAGAAATATAATAGCAAGAAATTTTGATCGTAATGTTTAATTTTATTTGGACATTTAATTTTGGACATGTCAGCTTTTTACCATTATCCATGGAGCCCAGATCTTTAAGTAATTGCCTTGTGGTTTTTTGTTTTCTGAAGTCAGGTCTTCCATTTTTTGAAGATAGAGAATTTCCTCAAACCAATCTGTGGTAGATGGGGCTTTGGTGGTCTTCCATAGTCTGGGGATCAAAGTGCGGGCTTCTGTCAGAATAAAGTTTAATAAGGAGTGATCACTTTTTCCTGTTTGTCTATTGTATAAGGAAAGTAGCAGTATAGATGGGTCATTGATTACATTGTGATCTGTTATATCTGTAGTTATTTTGCACACGTTTTTCCAGAATGGTTGTAATATGGGGCAGTCCCACCAGATGTGTTTCATCGATCCTTCTGGTCCTTTACATCTCCAGCATTCATTAGGGCTTGGGGGAATATTTTATTACGTTTTGCAGGAACCCAGTACCATCTTGATAAGATTTTGTAGTTTGTTTCTTGTGCTTTAACCCATGTTGATGTTTTGTGTATTTGCCTAAAAGAATTGCTCCAATCTTCTTTTGTAAAGTTCTTGTTTAGCTCTTCTTCCCAATTTGTAATGAGTTGTAGTGGAAGATCAGCCCATTTGTCTAGTAGGAGAATATAGATCTTGGAGATTTTGTGGGGGATTGGTGTTGGGGAGAGACATAGTTCTTCAAATGGAGTTGGTTATCTGTGGAGGTTTAGTTTGTTTTTATGTCTATTGTAAAAGTTAGATAGTTGTCTATACTCCCATTGTGTTTTTTGGGAACAAGGATTTGTTTTACTTAAGGCCTCAAACGACTTTAGGGAGGACATTTCTGTCATGGATATGAATCTTTTAGGGGTTTTAGGGGTTCTCTGAAAGGTTGGAAAAAATCGGTATTGTTTCCAGGAGGGAAATCTGGATTGTCAGATATCGGAGTGAGCGGGCGGGCCATTGTTTTCAAATAGTTTTGTTGTTTACAGAGGATTGTGTAGAGTTTTCAGAGTTTGTGCTGTTACCAGTGGCAAAGTGTTCAAGTGGTGTGGAAGAAATGTTGAGCTTGCGGACCAAGGAAGGCCTGTCAAATGCAATGGAGAGAGCTGTTCTTCCAATTTAACCCATGGTTTTGAACTGTGATGGAACCAGTCCAATACTCTGGATAGGTTTGTGGCATAGAAGTAGCCTTTGAAGTCGGGGAGTCCTAGGGTTCCTTGTGTTTTCCTACGTGTCAGTGTATTTTTGGAAACTCTAGTTGAAGATGGATGCCATAAAAAATGGTTTATTAGAGATGCAAGTTTGTTAAAGAAGGTTTTAGGAAGGGAGAGTGGTAAAGTTTGAAACAAAGAGAGTACTTTAGGTAGGATGGTCATTTTTATGGAGTTTATTTTTCCCAGCCAAGAGATTTTTTTCGGGCCCCATTTTGTAAGTTCTGATTGGAGATGTTGGAGGAGGGTTTTTTGTATTTGTTTGAAAATATGGTGTCTGAGTTTGCAGTTATTTGGACCCCCAGATATGTAAAAGCCTCTTTTTCCCAAGTGAAAGGGTATTTTAATGATCACGTGAAGGCTGCAGAAAAATTAGAACAGGTCCTATTCCCGTCCATGTTTTCAGGCCATGATTTTCCATAGAAGTCTACTGGGCTGTTAAAAATAATGATGCCACATGGATGATACACAGGTGTCTTCACATATGTCTGTATTTGGGGATCAGTTGCTATTTAACACAATCATGTGACTCTTCAAGACATTGGGATAATCTAGTGGCATTGTTTGACAGTTTTCCATCTTTTTTTGTGCATCTGCAAAAATGGAAGTCATACAGTTGATACATGAGACTTATTTGTGGACACATAGCTCAGAAACTGATTACGCACTGATGTCATGGACCAAAAAAAACTGACAACGAATATGCTGCTTGTGGCCCAAAAACGGTTTGAGGTCTGGTAGCCTTAATCCGATGCAATGAAACAATGGCCAAACAATGGAGGAGTGAAACTTTTATAGGGGAAATCATAGTGTGTAGTCCCCATTCATAAAAATAGTGGTACAGTACAGTATACAAACCCTTTTACAATTAGGTTTGTGCATCAGTTGTCGTGAGCCAAAACCAGTATTGGTTAAACACATAGCAGAGGTGCAAATATTTCTGTTTTACGTTCAGAGGAATATTCTTGTGGGATCTGAGAGTTGTGCTTTCTGCATCAGCAACAGCAATTTATTAGAAAAAAGGAGAGATTATTAGAATAAATGACGAGTTATACCAAATAGATATGGCAGCATATGGTGCACAACCATATGCAGCATGTATTTTGTATGTTTCAATAGAAGGAATGGAAATACTGGAGAAAATAGGGCATGCTCTATATTTTTTTCATATTGTTCGAGGTACGGTACAGTAGACAATATAGCCAATGGATGGCGTTGTTGCCCATTGAAATGAATGTTGCCGTATGCTACCTGTATGAAAACTATACGGCATGGGTAGTATACGGACAATTTTGTATATTCGTGTGAAAGAGGCCTTTGTATTTCTTTACAAGACTTTCAGAGGTTTTAGGACCTGTAAAGGTCCTTTATTGGGTACGGAAATAAATCTATGTGACTGAACTTTATGAGCTGCCTCCTAATTCTTGTGCACAATTCAATTTTTTGACTAAATCTACACCGTAAATCACAAGTGAGGAGCTTTCACTGCGCATGCAATGCTTCATGATGAATTTGTGTGCTATGACAAGCAGTGGGTTGTGAACCTACTGTGCTATCTTACTGGTCTGGCTTTGGGCCACACACCAAGAGAGTTATCCCTGGACCTCTCCGTATATTTACCCATATACCCCTATACAGGGTTCTGGACTTGGTTGCGGAGAGATTGCAAGCTAGCAGCTGGCCCAGTGTGCACAGAGCCACCAGTACGTGGTACGAAGGGGTATGGCAAAGTGGGTAGCATCAGACCAAAGTCGAGGCACAAAAAGAGTTAGGAACAGGCAGAAAGTAGTGGCAGGCAGCACATGATTGGTAAACAAGCTGGGGTCGAATACCAGGGAGTACAGAACAGGAATGGAGTCAGAGAACAGGCCAGGGGTCACACACAGGAAGACAAATCAAAACAGACACCATATAGCAGCACTAGCAAGCTAGGTGCCTTTCCCTCAGGCATGGCAGGGAGGTGCATGCTGATAGGCTGGGACAGCCTAGCTGGGACACCTCCTTCTCCTTCGAGAAGGAGAGAGGCGCCGCCCACGTCCCAAGAGAACTGGAGCATGCCCGTCCTTGGCAGCTGAAGGCAAGCCTGCGACAGGGAACGCAACCAGGGGGAACCTATCACCAACGTTACAGCATGCCAGTAGGTTAAGAATTAACTTAACTATGGTTATGTAAAATAAGAAATGATTCTTATTTTTGAAATAATTTTTTTTTAAAGTATCCATCCCATAGCACTCCTACCAACACCTTTTGTGATCTGTCATTGTAGCATGTAGTAAGTGCATGGAAATGCCAATTAGCAAATCTACATTATGTGAAATGGAAATACAACCCACAAAGTACATAATAAGGAAAAACTAAAATATACGGTCTCCAAATATCACAGCTGAGAAGGTGATAAATGTAAATTATACTCTGAAAAAAATGTGTATCTAATAATAAAAACGCATTTTCCAGTAGCATAGTCTTTTAATATAATTTACTTACCAGAAACAAAGAACAGGTGGTTTGAAACAGATTGATGCATAATCAATAGGAAAAATACACATTGCATAATTTGAGACCATATGCTTACAAAATTGGTTAACGTTAATATTGCTTTATACCAGTTTTGGACATCTTGGAAGTTGTTTTAGCACCTATTCATGTTGCTTCACATTGCTTTATAGTTATCTCTATCACCAGATTATAAGAGTACACAGCACTGATGATATGTGTCCTAAAAATAAACTTCAATATATAAACTGTAAATAAGTTAGAAGTATCATTCCAATGTTCTTCATGTCCACAAAAAAGTACTGTAAACATTAATTAGAAGGCATAACACAGTTCCCCTGCATCATCAGCAGTGGCGTAACTAGGAGAGACAGTGCCCCCTAGCAGGCTATTGCATGGGGCCCCCCTTCCCACTTAAAAAATATACATATTAGTATACTCACTCATGTATGAGTACTGTAGGACAGCGGCTGGAAAGGTAATAGATGGAGTATATATTCCGTTCAGGTTATACCTTTGGTAAAGGGTTAATGCACTGACCAGAGACTGCACAGCCCTAATTACCAAGTACAGCTGGGAGAAGTGGTTTTTAACCCAGAGCTGCATCCTGGGCTGGAGCACTGTGTGAGAGACATTGCTCTGGAAGGCTTGCCAGCCGTGTGTCACTAGCCGCTGTGAGTACGCTGCTTTGCTAGAGAGGGACCTGCTGATGTACAGGTAGTGCTCAGACTAGCCCGCTTTTGTTTCCCCGCTTTGTTTTATTTTACTTGCCTGTAAAGCTGCATTGTATTGGCTGCCAATAAAAGCTGCAAGGAAACCGCATTTCTGCCGTCAAGCTTGTCTGTGTCTCTGGACTTTGCCACATTAAAACTGACCCTGCTACAGTACATTAAATCACATATAAATACACTCATGTGCATTTACACATACATACAGTACCATGTGCAACATACTCACATACAGTATGCATACACCATATACACATCACAAATACAGCATATATACATCACAGTATATGTTATATACATATTATGCTGAACAATGTGCAGTACAATATAGATATAATGGTGCACATCCTCCATTCTTTATTGTGTCAGGTTGGATGATGGGGCCCCCTGAAACTACGGGCCCCATAGCGGCTACTATGGCCGCTACCGCTGTAGCTATGCCCCTGATCATCAGTGAAAAAAAACAGACATCAGTTAAGCTTCAAGTGAAAAATTATTGAAGCAATGATGTGAAAAAAATGGGATGTGAGAATAAACCCTTTATATTATACCAACCATTAAACCATGTTTCTAGGTACCAACTACTGCAAAATTGGGGCATCTGAAGTAACGCTCTCCCTCTCGCTTTTAAAAGAGAAGGCAAAATATGTCTCTTTATAGCTCATTTGAATATAAGTTAGAAGTATTCAAACTGATTTACCGTATAACAATATATGACATTGAGGTATTTACATGACTAACATGTTCCTAGATTTTCATGGTAATGAGCAGACATGACTTGAAGTTCTAAATAATCTTACAGCAGTACTGAAGACTTCTGCACTTTGCTATGAAATGACCCAGAAATAATGTGACATGTAGCTGTGTGATTCACGCTAACTCTAGAGCGTCACACTACCATGGTAACCCAGCACCAGAAGACGTTATTGGGCTTACATTGCAGTGAACCATTGGTTAGGCCTCAAGGGCATCATACTGCTATACTTACTCATCATATTAGGATTGGTATATTAGCCAATTAGCCAATAATAATTATGTTGGTATCTGGCAGTAATGGATTAACAATACAGCTGTCTTAGGTGCAGCCTGGGGCCCATGGCCACCAAAAGACTCCAGGTTTGATACCGACATAACATCATGAAAAGATAATAAGAAAAGATAAGATATACAGTAAGTAAAAGTGTCTCCAAGACTAAGCTCCTTAACCTGCATATATGCCCACCAAATTACTACTACTCTTCTACATGTATGGCCGTTGCACAGTACTATTATTCTTATCCTACATGTTTGGGTACTAAACATATTTACTACTACTACTATTAACCTGTACGTATGTTATAACTAGGCAAGAAGTTTCAAATGTTTTATACAAGATGTTTACTTTTCAGTGGGAGGAAAGCAATTTTCATTCAGCACCAGTGTTAGTGCCCACTGGTATCAGGGCATCTATATTGTAGGTCTAAGTCTGGACAGAGCCAATCTGTTTTATTTGGGACACTGACACTATTTATACCTTTTATATACCTTATATCGTTTATATATACTATTTTATAACTGGCAGCATACTTTTATGTTTACTACCACTATTGCACATACAAACCTGGTTAATTACTAGTACTTTTAGTGTTTATTTTTATTTACAGCAATATGGGGTTGTGCAATATGCATGTATATTCATGTATGCTTACCTATATCAAGGCCCCACACGTTACTTTCCATTGCCAATGATAAATGTTTGACTAGTGAACATATCAGTTTGGTAATGCCCACGTACCCCAGATGGATCGTATTGTCCATCCAGCACAGGTTGCTTATCTTGTAAGCATCGGTTTCCCCTCCCCGTTTTTTTTATCATATGTATGTTTATGTATTTCAATAAAATTATGATCATATTGTAAACATTATTTATGCATTATTTATGGCCTTTCTTTGATAGGTTTACTATGAATTTTGGCACATAGAGGATCACTATGTTATTTAATTTCCTCTAACATGTTGACATGTTGGGTGTTCCATATTTGTTACCACTCAACTAAGACCTTTTAAAATTGTCACCCACAAATTATCTTAAGAAAGTCACTTTTAGAGGTTATAAGAGACTGTAGTAACTAGAACCGTGCTGTTGGTATCATCCTGTTATCTTCACTGTGGTTCTGTGAGCTACAGAACTGGAGATACAGGTAGAGTTGTGACTATGAGTTGCTAACTGGGCCACAAGCCTAATGTGACTTCAAAAAAATTCTTATGTTTAGGGCAGAATCACAGTTCATTGTACAGGCAGTCCCCGGGTTACATACAAGATAGGGTCCGGAGGTTTGTTCTGAAGTTGAATTTGTATGTAAGTCGAAACTGTATATTTTAGACAAATTTTTTTCTTTTGTCCCAGTGACAATTGGAGTTTCAAAACTATTGCTGTAATTGGACCAAGGATTATCAATAAAGCTTCATTACAGACACCTTACAGCTGATCATTGCAGTATGGGACTATAGCAAAGCATCCAGAGAGCTTCACCAGAGGTCACATGGGGGAAGAGGAGTCTGTCTGTCACTATGGGTTGTCTGTAAGTCAGGTGTCCTTAAGCCTGTGAATATGCAGCACCAACAGGAGCCCTCCAGGCACATTAGCATAATTTAAAAGTTAATTTTAGAAGGAGGCCACAACTAATATAAGAAGATTATTACAGTCACATTGCCTGGATCTATGAGTAAGTGTCTCTGATTAACCATGATGGATTTTGATGGTAGATTTCCTTTGAAGGTTTTATCTGACTTTAAACAATTATTATTCCATTTTGTTATACGTTTAAGAAAAGGTTTAATAATTTGACATTATTTGGCTGCAGTAAAACAATTTCAGTTCTGGGGTCACTTGACCACAAATGACACATGATGAACAGTTAACAATGAGACCGGTTATTTACTGCAGTATTTAGGGAATCATCACTCCCAGTCCTGAAAGAACTAAAAATCAAACATTGGCATAAAATAAGACAAAATTTAAAAAAAAAAACATTTAAAAAGTTATTTGGGTAGATTTACTTTAGGTCAGCAAGTGAACATTTTTCTTGTAGAGGTTCAGTGCCCTCATCATGCTAAAGACATCCGGTTTTCTTTTTGTATTTAACTTAAATAAACATACTTACTTCGAAAGTAATAACATAATAAAATAATATAGAAACTGATAAAGCATGAGACATAATAAAGAAGTAGCTACTTATTAAAAAAGTGTCTACGGCACGCCACATGCTAGACTCAATATACCAATAGAACATTCCTTTTTATTGAAGCATAAAACAGCAATTGGAGCTTTCTATTGAGCCTGTTGTTTCGATGTGTATTATTCATGTATAGCTTCACTGTGTGATACTGAAGAGACATTGTAACCCAGCTGCACTATGCAGTGTTTTTAACAGTTACTACAATCATTTGTTGGGAATCTGACAACAAAAGCTATCCACGCTTCTTGTTACCAGAAGACCCCTGCATTGCGCATTCATGAGCAGTCATGGCATGGTGAGATATTGAACCTCTTTATACTATTGTGCTTGTTCAATAGCATTTCATATTGAATGCAGTGCAATATTTTAGAATATTCCTTCTGGTATGGGAAATCTCTAGAGTCTCAGTGATACTTTACTTAACATGCACGTTGCCTATACTAGTGTTGATTTTCATTGGTGTACGTGCATCGGCTAGAGCGGCTGTATGATGACTCTAGAAGAAATGAGAAAGCCATTCAATAAGCAAAATTGGAGATGTCACACGGAAAGAGAGTAAAGGAGACATTCATAATGAAGGAATAAAATTAAGAATAAAGTTGGAAAGGAGAAACAGAAACATAGCAGCAGTGGGACTGGAAGAAGTAATGAGATACCGGTGGGGTGAAGCATTTAGAATTCTGTGCCACAGCTAGAATGGACTTTGAAGTTAACTTGAAAGTAAATATTGATTTTAATGTTGACTTCAAGGTTTAATACAAAGTTCAGTGTTGGCATCAAAGTCCAGCTGGCCCTGGACCAACTTACTCCCATTAGTGTTTGAAGACCTAGTGTAGAATGTAAATTTTAATGTTGAATAAGCTCAAAACATAGCCCCTGCAGTCTTGTCTCTAAGTTGGACTTACCTGTAAAGTTTTGCCAAAGAGCCGCAATCAAAACTATTTAATTTTTGCACAGACACATCCAGAAATATGTAATGGTCACTATATCTACAAGACATGCTCTCTCTGTACATAAGGTAAACCGGTATCTCTAAATACCATGTGGTTTGCCTTCTACTCTTCTCACAAATTTTAAACCAAATCACCAAAATATATGTATGGTCCTCCAAGAAGAAAAAAGCAAACACTGAAATATTAAGCACATATTTTTCATCTGTTTCCCACTATTTTTCACTTGACACAGTGTCTTACCAGAAGCACTGCTGCATCTGAGCAGATCATTGATAATCCCAGATGGGTTTTATCCACAGGTAGAGGGAATTGAGCTACGTGATTGATTAGACCCTAGTATTTTATCTCTCTTAGGCCTTCTGCACACAAACAAGTTTTTCCCTACAGCTGCTAAAATGGCTGTAATAGCTGATTTTTAGGAATGTGTGTCAACAGTATGTCACCAATGTCTCCACCATGTGGCCACAAAGTAGGCCCATGTGTATTCTTTGTCTCATAGGTTTTTGCTGACCGTATACAAAACTGTGTGTTACCTACAACACACAATAACACCACTGCTTTGCTTCCTCCCTCTCAGGAGCAGGGCAGATACGGGCCTTTATGCTGCCTGAGGCAGATATTTTTTTTGAATGGTAGATTTTCTTTAAAGACCAATATTTAAAAAGCATATATTAACAATAACATCCCCAGTTGGTGGCGGTGGCTCAGAAGGTAGTCTCTAAAGCACTCTGTGGTTGACACTACACATGTATATATAGTATGTTAGACACAGGCATCTGTAGCACCTGCTCCATCAGTAGGATATCTTTTTTTTTACTCCCGGCCATAGTTTATCACTGTAGAATTTTTTGCCGGATATTTTCAGCTCCCGCCAGCACATCTCCACACTGTGCCCATAAAAATTCAACGGTCACTTATGGTATCATGTCACTGTGCTCCTAAATATTACACATCCCCTACAAAACAACTGACAACACTTTCCCCTCTACTATGTGTCCCTCCTAATGTTCTATAATTCCTCTCCTAAACAATTATATTATATACAGCCTCCTCTCCCCAATATTAGAATATACAGCCCCCCATTCTTAGTATATACAGTGTTACCCTGTACAGACTTAGTATATACAGTCTCCCCTGTGCCTACTCTTAGCATATACAGCGTCCCCCATCCCCACTCTCAGTATATACAGCCTTGTCATTCCCATTCTCACTCTTAGCATATACTGCCCCCTCATCCCTAGTCTAAGTATATACTTCTCTCACCCTCAATCTTACTTCATACAGCCTCCAAGTGATTTCATATAACATAATATAATATAATGCGGCCAGTAGTAAAATAATATAACAGATACTGACCTCCCTGAAATCCCACGTTGTGGCCATTCTCTTCTCCCAGGTGCTTGCTTCTGTGCTGAAAGACACAGGCGGCATTTGATGATGTCATGTTGGCTGTGTCCTAAAGGGTCAGCTTGATGGATGTGCAGAGTGGTGCAGAACAGATACTTCCATCTGGGGCGCTCTGCACATCCAACAGCCGTTTTGTTTTTTTATGGTAGGTGATTCAGGTGGCCATGTGCACTCAAATTATAATTGGCCATTTTGCTGCCCCCCTCACTGAGTGACACTCTGCCGCCTGAGGAGGGAACATTATTCGGCCACATGGAAATTGCATCCCAAGATGCTCTTTGCTTTTTCTTTTAGTTCCATGTAGATTTCTGTTTATCTCATCTTAATACAAAGTATGTGAACCCCTCTTTGAATGGACATGGTCATAGAATTAATGGTATATTTACAGCATACATAACACAATGTTAAAAAGAAGAAAAAAAAAATCACAGTAAGTTATTAAACATGCCTCAATACTAAATGGCTTGCAAACACTACAAAAGCAAGACTATAATGTGGCACAAACAGAAGATGAATCAGTGTAAGACTTGATACAAGACACAACTTATGGAATGGAAGCTACAGGACTACTCCAAAGGTGTTGCAGTGTTAATAACATCTGCTATGGAAAGTGAGAAGAGTACATTACAGCTATGTATATAAGTGATAGAAATATCACTTTTTACCTAGTAGCCTTGTTGAAGAACTGATTAGATTGCATTGTTGGCAAATGAAAAGATAGAATACGCCGAAGGAGTGCCACAAAGGGGCTGAATTCATTTGTATTAACCGCTGTCAGGATGGGGAAGCTCCATTAAAAAAAGAAAAGGTTGTAAGATGCCTAAAACAGAAACAGAATTGAAAGAAAATAGATTCTATATTGTCTCTGTATATAGTTAATGCGGTTTGTTACGCTATATTCCTTCATATTTATATACAGTTGCACATTCTAGAAGCCAAGGCATTGTAGGTTATGAATCATATTTTTGGGGTAGATTGGGGAGAGCTGCCTTTGTATTATAGGTATATTGTTTCTCTGACTAACAGGGTTTATGAATAATGAATGTTCATTACTATGTGATACTTCATTGTTCATGTCGTATTCTCTGTGTGAAGAACTTTTCCACATATGGTATTTTTGGAAAATGCATTGCACTCCTGTAGAAATTTGACCTAGGAATATATCTTATTTTACAGTTCAATAATAATGTGTTTCTCCAATTAGCAACAACTTTGTCATTAATTACATCTGCAGGGTTTTATTATTTAATTAGCTCAGCATGTGGTCTAAATCGACTAAAGGGAATACATATTACAATACAATTGTCTCAAGCCATATTTTATATGGGAAAACATTGTTTAAATGGTCAATGAACGTTCAATAACTCAATAGTAGAGTGTACATTATGTATTGTAGCAGAGTGCTCCCTAATCCCTCTTACTCCTCAAAAAACTTCTATGTACTTGCTGTAGTCTATCTGGACTACTACCGTATTTTTCTGACTATAAAGCGCACAAAAAGATCCTTGGATTTTCTCAGAAATCAAAAGGTGCGCCTTATAGTCCAGTGCAGTGCTTTATATTTGAACTGTACTTAGAGACAACAGCTGCCTTGAACTGTGCACAGATTTGCCACCTGCTGGTCATTCATCCTTATAGTCAGGTGCACCTTATATATGAACCTAGACGTTTTAGCAGGCATTAATTGATGGTGCGCCTTATAATCCGGTGCGCCTTATAGTCCGAAAAATATAAGATCTCCAAAGGGCAGGGGCTCACCTCCGTCCTCGTAGATTCAGAAGGAAAAGTAGGACTATTACCAAGGTGCTCACCGATCCAGATGGTTAATTTTAAATGGTTTTATTACCAATGATGAAAACAAAAAATAGAAAACATAAAAACATAGTAACATGGACAACGCGTTTCGCGTCCTCTATACCGGACGCTTCATCAGGTCTAAAACAGCATGGTACACATAGTAATTTATATCCCCACATGGGAAGTGACATCATGAGCAGATTATGGAGAAAGAGGGAGGAGTTAAAAAGTAACTGCGCATAACAGTTCCTAGGAATAAAAAACCTTTACATCGTAAAAAAATTTTTATACTGTTCTGAAACAAATTAATTTAAGTTCACAATGGTAGATGTATGGAAGTAGTAACTGGAACGGGTCATGTGACCCAGCCAAGTATCAGGTGACCAGTGGTAATGGTCAGCAAGGACTGCAAGGACCGCAAGGACCGAGACGGAACGGACCCGGAATGGAACGGAGCCAACCAAGATGAAAATATGGTAAGTACAAATGGCCATTACATGATGGTCTGATGGATTTTTAGACACATCCGGGGCTAATACATGATGGTTTCGGATACCTCATTCAGCCCAAGGGGGCTGAGCGTTTGCATTTTATATATCCAGTATATTTCTCTACGAAATATCTGTTGTCAACACTTTCAGGGATAAAATCAATTGGCATGACAGTAAATAAGGTTTCATATAAATACTATTTGGCAAGAACTTAAAAAAGTAGTGGAGCACACTGGACTCCCTGATTTGTCCAGGAACATCAATATGTAGGCAAGAACGAACCACTACGAATAGTTTTCTTTTAAAATATCTTTGCTTTATATAATTCTTGTTAACACATTAGTTACAAAAATACATTACGTAGAAAATTTTCTTATAAACAACTTCTGAGGATATACCTCTAGATGCAGTCCTTTATTTTTTAAACGGGTTGCATGAATGCAATCTCAAAGGTAATAATTCAGCAGAAGATCAGGTCATATCGTCAGTCACTTCTTAGCAGAGAGGGCGCTCGCATGATTACTGTGACGTTTCGGAAGTCACGCCTCCTTCCTCAGACATGCGCATCTCTGTCTCTCCTTCTCATTTATACATAAATCACCGGAAGCGTAACTGCATATAGGTATATATACGTTCTTTTGTTAACATAAGATCACCATTACACAAAATTATTTAACATACATATCAAAACATTAGTGCATACAGGGAGAACTTTTTTCTTTTCTTTGCACGGAGAAACGTTCAAATATAGACGTTCTCCGTACAAACAAGGAAGGCTGACAGCAATCAGAGAAAAACATTAAAATTACATTCTTCATTCACTAGTTTTCAGCTCAATGACCAGACTCGATTTTTCAAATCTGACAGGTCTCACGATAATTGGTTATAACTTCGGAACGCTTTAACATATCCGGGTGATTTTGAGAATGTTTTCTCGTGACACATTGTACTTCATGTTAGTTATAAAGAGTGAAGTGAGAGGTGATACAGAGTAGGACAATTAAACTTTACCTGGCATGGTGGTGATGTGCAGTAACTTGTAGTTAGCGAAAGCCTCCTTTGTCCCTGGAGCTGCAGAAACTAGGTGATCCTGGAGCAGATGATCTTACTACTGGCCTAGTCAGTTCTGAGACCAGGCCTCCATATACTGATACTGATACGAGAGAGACAAGAGTCCATGTCCTGTAAGATGGTTGAGCAAAACCCATGGGTAACCTAAAGAGAATTTGATGTGGCCACTAAACTTGTAAACACAACATTCTGACACTCTATGCATTAACCCCTTATCACCGACACTAGTTTTCAGCTCAATGACCAGACTCGATTTTTCAAATCTGACAGGTCTCACGATAATTGGTTATAACTTCGGAACGCTTTAACATATCCGGGTGATTTTGAGAATGTTTTCTCGTGACACATTGTACTTCATGTTAGTTATAAAATTTAAGTGATAAGTTTTGCGTTTTGTTCTGAAAAAAAGTGAAAATTTGGCAAAAGTTTCTAAAAATTCTTCATTTTCCAAGTTTGAAATGTTCTGGTTTCCAGACAAGATGTTTTTTTTGATCACTTTTTAGAACATTTTTTGTGATGGTGTTTGATGAGAAATTTTATATTATGGGAAGTTTTTCGAGTTTTTTTTTTAACGTAGTTCACCGAGCGGGTTCAATATTGATTTAGATATATTGTACAGATTAATACGGACGCGGTGATACCTCATTTATATAGTTTTTCTTATTTTGCTCAATTTTCTTTTTTTGATCACTTTTTAGAACATTTTTTGTGATGGTGTTTGATGAAAAATTGTATATTATGGGAAGTTTTTCGAGTTTTTTTTTTACGTAGTTCACCGAGCGGGTTCAATATTGATTTAGATTTATTGTACAGATTAATACGGACGCGTTGATACCTCATTTATATAGTTTTTCTTATTTTGCTCAATTTTCCTGACGGAGTTTTTCCGATCCCGGGTGTTAGTGCCGGGTCTGGGCTGTGGTATCACAGCCCGACACCGGCACCAGCGAGACCCGGTGTCCCGAAAACTTCTTCTGATGCGCCGCCGTAGAAAGGCGTCGCATCAGAAGAAGTACCCTTAATGACCGCCGTAAAAACCCGATAGGGTCTACTTTACGCCAGTTTACAGCGTCCAAAAAATGGCTGTGACACATATTAATTGTGTCTGAGTTTCCACTCCGCAAGAGGGAAAGTATAGACGCAGGCCGGCAGGGGGGCAAAGCTCAGTGCTGCTGCGGAGGCAGGAAGCAACTTAATAAAGTTTACTTTCCCCGTCCTTCGCGGGGAGGGGGCCCCCCCTGCGCCCGGGGCCCCAGGCCCCGTAGCATCGACTGACGGGCTCTGCTACGGTGGTTGTTACGCCCACTTGGGGGGGGACAGTTTGGGGACCAGTTTGTACTCCAAGTGTCAGTATAAATATTCCATGCACGCAGCAGGAGCTAGAAAAAAAACCAAATACAATAAAATTAATTTATATGTATAATATTATATATAAGAGATACCCCCGGGCCAACCACACATGTACGTTTTAGATGTCTTTCTACACATGTTTCACTGATGCACTCTATCCATTCTCTTAATACTTATTAATGTGGGGGAGAAAGCAAGGGAGGTTTCCGTTTTTATGTATCCAGCTTCGTCTCGCTCTTGCCCCCTCCTACCTAGAGGGGTGTTTTGTGGTTAAATATTTATTTCTAGCAGTGCTGAGTTTGTAAGATTAACTCGCGTCACCTTTTTAAACCGCCGCCCTCCATCTGGAATTCTCTTAGTTGGGTTAGCAGTGTGAGTGAGGAGGCGTTAGGGTAGCTTGACTTAATAGTCGGCAATCAGTGGAAACATGTAGGAAAGAAAAGGACATTAAAAGGGTTGTTAATTTAATAGTTAAGTGTGTGTGGTTTGGGGGGAATGTCACTTTAATTGTGATATACACTTTTACACACTGTGTTATTCCGTCATAAGTCGTCATTTACAACCCTCTGAACCATGGGGGGTCTCAGGACAAGCTTTACATACACTATATATGGAAAGCCAAAAGACTAGAGTTGTTTACACTATAAAAAGCTACAAACTATCAACTATAGGGCCTGAAGCTAAACAAGTAACTCATATTTTTTGGGACTAACAGAGGAAAAGCAAAAAAACTAAAGAAGAAAAAAAGAAGAGAAAAAACAAAAAGCGTCTTCCTGTTGCAATAAATCCTAGCATAGTCCAATGGTTTGAATGGTTTTGTTCCTTATTAGTAAGGTAATGAGCCTCACCTTCATATGGTTGTGCGATCAGACAACGCTGTTAGAAGAAAGTGGTGTAGGAGTGTGCTTTGTCGGGTGGTTGACCCGGAACTTGGACGGAGCCAACCCAGATGAAAAATATGTAAAGTACAAATGGCCACATACATGCGCATGGTCTAATGGATTTTTAGACACATCCGGGAGGAGCTGGGCTATACATGTGATGGTTTCAGGATACGCTCATTCAGCCCCAAGGGGGTGGTCCTGAGCGTTTGCAATTTTATATATCCCAGTAATTTCTCTACGACATACACTTTCAGGATAAAAATCAATTGGCCAATGACCAATACATAAGGCATTATACCTGAATACCCAATTGTTTATTGAGGAATTTTGGTTAATTTCACTGAATTCATCATTCTGTACCGGGTTAAAAAATTTTAAAGATGATTCATTTTCAACATAGAACGTTGCTCCGCTCGATGGGCGGGTCCTTTCGTTAGTGTAGACAGTCTTCTGTTGAGTGTGAAGAACGAGAGTTTTATTTTTATTTATGCGTTTCAGGATACGCATTGGGGTTCTCCATTTTCACAGTAGAAGAAGCGCTTTTCAGGAAAGAGCTTGTTGTTTAAATACAAGAGGAAAAGGTATTCCGTACGGAGAGATGTAGAGTTGGGGAGAGCAGGGATGCACAGGGGCCATCCCTGCTTCTCCCCCAGCTCACACTCTCCGTAACGGTAAGACTAGTCTTCTCTGATTATTACTTTCACATTTTGGACACGGACTGTGATTTGGCTTATCTTATGAGGCATCTCCTACTTGTCTATTGAGGTGTTCCTCTTTGCTGATATTATTGCTCACCTAATAGTCACCGTATTTGCATACATTGTATCATTTCCATTAATATGTTCAGTCTTACACAATGAAATGTCGCCCGATGCTGGGGAGTATGTCTGTTTTGTACCCCTCCTGTTACAGGGGTTTTGTAACTGTTTTTTTTTACATCCACATATTCTAATAAATTTGATATTTGATATTTTTTTCACCCAATTACATTATGCCTTTCTGTGTTATTTTGCTCATACTTTTTTCAGATGTGGGATATTTATTTTTTGGTCACATATGGCCCCAATTCCTACATATTTTTAAATACAAGAGGGCAGTACAGGTTTTTTCGGACCTTCTTGTATTGACTGTTCGGCTAATTATCTTTCCTTTTGAAGGCATAACATATAATACAAGTATAAAAAAAACTCACTCACAAGACTGTCTAAAAAGGACCCCCCGCCACATACGAAGCGGAGCAGCAACGTTCTATGTGAAAAGTGATATTCTTTAAATTTTAAAACCCGGGTACAACAATAGTTAGTACAACATGATTTAAGAAATACAGGCAGGAGAGTCCCCTACTTAAGGACACCCGACTTACAGACCAACCCAAGTTTACAGAGGACTCTCTGCCCACTGTGACCTCTGGTGAAGCTCTTCGGGATTGGTGCTTTAAAATACGTCCCAGATTGCAAATAATCGCTTTCTTATTAAAATGTCTGCAATGAAGCTTATTGATAATTTTTTTAGTCTATGTACAGCAAAAAAATTTGAAAACTCCAATTGTACGGGGCAAAAAAAAAATAAAAAAAAAATTGTCGGGAACACAATGTAAAATATAACGTTTAGACTAATACAATTCAACTTTCTTAAGAACAAACATACAGTCCCTATATCTTGATATTAACCGGGGACCTGCCTGGTACTGTAAACAAGAAATCTTCAATAAACATTGTTATATTTTTACAAACAAGATCAGGTCCTAAAAAACAGTATCCCTCCCCGACAAACCCAAAGTTACCTATAGAACGGGCTTCTTATACTTTGAGGAACATTTTAGCTCCCTACAGCCAAAATCAAAACAACAAAATAAAACAAACTCTAGGCTGGGTGACAATACTAATAAATAGTGCGCACACCCTATCTGGAGAAAATGTTAATCACAAGTATGTTTGTGCTGACTCAAGATTAGGGAACAGAAGCACACAATTTTTTTACATACCAACATTACACAACACAAACATTTCTAAATCAAAAACGTCTATGACATGCAAATCAGCTATGTAGATGTATTAAATCGATGCCTCGAAATGCGGTCTTCACTTATACATCGGGGAGAGGGAAGGACAACAAAACAAGAACTACATGAACACCGGCTCTCTACTGGACATCGAGCTAATAATATTAGAAAGGCTTTCTTAACACAGGCTCTTTCTAAAACATTTTCTGTTATTTTTAAGCATCATAAGGATGAATGATTGGAAACCTTAATTTACTTGTGTAGGCAAGAACGAAACCACTAAGATAGTTTTCTTTTAAAATTCTTGGCTTTAAATAATTCTTGGTAACACATTAGTTACAAAAATACATGCATAGAAAATTTTTGGTTTTTATATAACAATTCTGAGGATATACCTCCTAGAGCAGTCCTTGGTTTTTTTTTAAACGGGGGTGCATGATGTGAATGCAATTCCAACTTCTGAGTTTCACTGTACCCGTGCTTTGTAGCTTGTTTAAGAGACATTCTCACAGGTAATATTCAGCAGAAGATTCAGGTCTTCAATATCGTCAGTCACTTTTTAGCAGAAGGAGAACTAGCGCTAGCATTGACTGTAGACGGTGGAGGTCGTGTCGATCCTTCCTCAGACATGCGAATCTCTGTCTCTACTTAATCATGTATACATAAATCAACAGAAGGAGTAAACGATATAGGTATTATATACGTTATTTTGTTTTAAAATAAGTCTCCAGTTTACAAATAATTATTTATAACCATACATATCAAAAACTTAGTGGCATACAGGGAGAAACTTTTTTCTTTTCTTTGAACGGAGAAACGTCAAAAATGAACGTTTACGTTACAAACAAGAAAGGCTGGACAGCCAGCATCCAGAAGAAAAAACATTATAAAATTACAGAACTTATTTATTCCATTAGGATTTAGAGATTCAAATTTTTATAAATCAGTGGACCTCTCATTGGAGTAGCGTCTTTTCTCTTTCTTTAGTATCGTTAGCTTCTACTTCCTCATAAACAGCTCCATTTTCAGTTCTAGAATACATTGTGTCTATGCCTCAAAAAAATGTTTAGCTTAATGAGGTCTCATGAATTTATTTCCTTTCTTTCTTTCTATCGGATTTTATTGTGAAAATAAGATTTTTTTTAATAATTTTTAAATAGCTGACCAATGTTCGTTAGGAAGAGGGAAGGGGAGGGAGGGCACACACACCCAACAGAACAACAAAAAACAAGGTTTTTTGTCCTATATATGCTTTACCCGCAATGGATCCATTGATTACATTATTTATTAAAATCACATTTTTACATTTATTCACCAGGTGAATTGGTGAATCTACTTTTGGATGTTAATTTGGTAAAAACAGGGTCCCTTTACTTGGATGTGAAATCTTATTACCTTTTATTATTGAGCTACAATTCTGGCATGCGAGACATGGGAAAGTTCCAGATGTCTCGGAATGCAGAAAACTTCTTGTTTGGAAAGTTTTTTTCTTTTTTAATCTGCTCTTACGCTGCACTATTAGATTTCTTCTTTTTATATACAAAACGTGGGATGAGTACAAATAAACTTATTATATTTTGGTCACATTCAATAAATTCCCCAATGTTTTAATATGTTTCTAATCAGTTAGCTATGCTTGTCATATGTAGAAATAAACATTATGATGTTTCTCTTTTCTTAGGTATTTAGGTTTGCAAATTCGTAATTCTTTATTATCAAGTTTCACCACTATTATCATTGCTGTTCTAACGAAGTCTACTCGATTTTATATCCCTTGCTTCAAATTCTCTATAGCCCTTTTTTATGTTTATAATATCACTATCTTTTCGCAAATGCGTCTCACTCGTGTGAATGTCCTCTAGGATCCCATTGAAGAACTTTGGGATTGTTTGAAAGCTTTTTCGATTCTAGCAAATTACGGAACTTACCCAGGCTCGCATGCCAGAATTGTTAGCTCAATAATAAAAGGTAATAAAAGTATAAGATTTATACATCAAGAAAGGAAGATAAAGTTACATCAAAATAGATTCACCTTGTGATAGTATGTGATATGATGTGATAGTAAAAATGTTGTTTAAATGATAAAGTGTCACATGCTGTAGTAAGCATAGAAGGAACCAAACGGCCAGGACAACTAAAAAAATTGTATTAATGAAACATTGGTCAAGCTCATATTAAAAAATTAACTGAAAAAAATCTTATTCAAAATCCGATAGAAAGAAAGGAAAGAAATATCGTGAGACTCATTAGTAAAACTTTTTTTTTGAGCATAGACACAAGGGGGAACATTTACTATGGTTGTGTTTCGCCCAGTTTGTGTGGTGCTTTCACGCCATCTTCTGCTCTGGACCTACTATTTATTAGCTTCCGGTAGGGGACAGAAAAAAAATGACTTTCGCCTGCTGTCCGGACTCTGCTCTGAAAAGCGGGCTTGTGGCATTTGGCGGAGTGGAAACTCAGACAACAATAATAGGTCACAGCCATTTTTGGACGCTGTATATGTAAACTGGCGTAAGTTAAAGTAGACCAAAAGAAATTTGGTTAGCAGGGACACAAACAGTGCTATTGCACTGTTGCCTGTTCTCTGCTGTGGACACCTTCTGGTTCTCGGCGACAGATTTTGGTCCAGGGACAGAAAATGGTCTTGGCGCCAGGAAATGGTCTCTGACAGTCTACAATATTAACCCCTTAATGTGAACCGCCCTATCGGGTTTTACGGCGGTCATTAAGTGTACTTCTTCATGATGCGATCGCCTTTCTACGGCGGCGCATTCAGAAGAGTTTTAGGGGACACCGGGTCGCTGGGGTGCCGGTGCGGGCTGTGATATCACAGCCCAGGACCCTGGCACTAACACCCGGGATAGGAAAAACTCCGTCCCGGGTGTTTAACCCCTTGCACGCCGCGGTCAAGCATGACCGCGGCGCTAGGCAAGTGTGTCCCCCGTGGATGGGACCCCCCCGGTGTGCTTAACGGGGGATCCGTACCTCCTGCCGCTGCCCCGGGTTTTCCGACGAGTGACCCGGGTCTGTCGGCTCCTCTTCTCACCGGGTCCTGCCTTCCTGGCAGGACACGGCTGGTAAGTAACTGAGACAAGCGCAGCAGCTCAGTTAACTTTCGACTATACTACTGCCAATACAAGGTATTGAGTGTATGGGTAAAGGCGTGAAAATGTCGATGGCTTCATGATCGCTTATCAAAGCCCAAGAGTTAGAAAATGTAAAAAAAGTAATAAAAAAAAAAATTTAAATCTTTGTATATATAATTAAATAAATAAATAAAATTATGAAAAGTCCGAAAAATCTCCCCCAGTCACACAAAAATGCAAATAATGTAAAAAAAACAATATATTAAAACACAAAAACACGTACATATTTGGTATCACTGCGTCCTTATAATCTGTACAATAAAATCTAAAGCAAAATTGAATCCCGCTCGGTGAACTACGTAAAAAAAAAAACTCGAAAAAAACTTCCCATAATTTTACAATTTTCATCAAACACCATCACAAAAAATGTTTCTAAAAAAGTGATCAAAAAAAGTACGGTACCTGAATTGATACGATGAAAAAGAAAAAACTGTTTTCGCAAAAAAATAAGGCCCTTCAACCAGATTGACAACAGAAAATACAGAAGTTATGGCCCTCTGAAAAGTTGTCAATAGTAAAAAAACAATGCGATTTCTTCCAATATGGTTTTGCTCAGGAAAATTGAGCAAAATAAGTGAAAAACTATATAAATGAAGAATCAAACGCGTCCGTATTAATCTGTTGTACAATAAATCTAAACAATATTGAACCCGCTCGGTGAACTCGTAAAAAAAAACCGAAAAACTTCCCCATAAAATACAATTTTTTCATCTAAACACCATCACAAAAAATGTTTAAAAAAGTGATCAAAAAAAGTACGTAGCCTAATATGATACGGTGAAAAGAACAACTGTTTTCGCCAAAAAATAAGCCCTCAACCAGCATATGACAACAGAAAAAAAAATACAGAAGTTTATGGCCCCGTGAAAAATTGTCAATAGTAAAAACAATGCATTTCTCCAATATGGTTTTGCTCAGGAAAATTGGCCAATAAGAAAAACATATAAATGAGTTCACCGACGTCCGTATTAATCTGTACAATATATCTAAATCAATATTTTGAACCCGCCGGTGAAACTACGTTAAAAAAAAAAAAACTCGAAAAATTTCCCATAATATAAAATTTCTCAATCAAACACCATCACAAAAAATGTTCAAAAAGTGATCAAAAAAAAAAAAAAAAAAAAAAAAAAAAAAAGTTACGGTACCTAATATGATACGACTGAAAAGAACAAACGTTTTTTCGCAAAAAAAAAAATAAGCCCTCAACTCAAGATCTGAACAGAAAAATACAGGAAGTCTGGCCCTGACCCTGAAAAGTTGTCAATAGTATAAAAACAAAGCGATTTTTCCAATATTGGTTTTGCTCAGGAAAATTGAGCAAAATAAGAAAAACTATATAAATGAGGTATCACCGCAATCGTAGTGAACCAGAGAATAAAGATAAAATATAATTTTTACGTTGCGGTGAGCGGGGGGGGAGGGGGGAATGCTCACAATCCAAAATAAAAATTGATGATTTTGTTTGTGTCCCCCTTGAAATAGTTAATAAAATCTCATGAATAAGCTTTAGACTCCCAAAATAAATTATTTATACATTGTATCTCATCCCATAAAAAATAAGCCCTCATATGATCGCATTACCAAAAAAAATAAACATTTATAGGTCGTACAATGTGACAATACAAATCTGCTGTGGACGGCGCCTCCATTCATTCTATGCTCGGCCGTGCGCCCGTACAGCAGTTTACCACCACATATGGGGTATCAGTACACTCGGGAGGAATTGGGCATCAAGCGTTGCAGTGCGTTTCATCATTTAATTTATTCTGAAAATGTCAGTTTTGGCCTAAATGAATGTATTTCCAAAAAAATTCCATAGTTTCTAAATCGCATGTCCATATTTTTTAACCCATGTGAAACACTTAAAGGGTTAATGGACTTAATAGAAGTTGTTTTACATACGTTGAGGGGTGAAGTTTCTATAGTGGGGTAATTTATGAGGTTTTACTATTATTTAGGCCTCTCAAAGTCACTTGGAAGCTGAGTTGTCCCTCAAAATGTGAGTTATGGCAATTTTCATGAAAATAAGAAAAATCGCACCTAAAGTTCTGCACCTCATAACATCCTAGAAAAATGACCGGAAGCATAAAATATCATCCCAACATAAAGCAGATATTCTGTAAATGTTAATTATCAAACTTTTTGGGTAGTTTTACTTCCTGTCTGGAAACCAGAACATTTCAAACTTGGAAAATGAAGAATTTTTACAAACTTTTGCCAAATTTTCACTTTTTTTCAGAACGAAACGCAAAACTTATCACTTAAATTTTATAACTAACATGAAGTACAATGTGTCACGAGAAAACATTCTCAAAATCACCAGGATATGTTAAAGCGTTCCGAAGTTATAACCAATTATCGTGAGACATGTCAGATTTGAAAAATCGAGTCTGGTCATTGAGCTGAAAACTAGTGTCGGTGATAAGGGGTTAAATGTGTATCTTCTTTCTGAGAGCAGGTCGGTAACAAAGCCAATGCAGACACCGACACTTTATTTAAATGTCCCCCAATGTATCAGAACTGAAATGGACTGTGTTAGAGGAAGTAGAAGCTAACGATAAAGAAAGTATGAAAAGACGCCTACTCCAACGAGAGGTCCACTGGATTTATAAATTTGAAACGCTAAATCCTAATGGAATAAATGAAGAATGTAATTTTAATGTTTTTCTCTGATTGCTGTCAGCCTTTCTTGTTTGTACGGAGAACGTTCATTTTTGAACGTTTCTCCGTGCAAAGAAAAGAAAAAAGTTCTCCCTGTATGCACTAATGTTTTGATTTGTATGTTAAATAATTATGTGTAATGGTGATCTTATGTTAACAAAAGAACGTATATATACCTATATGCAGTTACGCTTCCGGTGATTTATGTATAAATGAGAAGGAGAGACAGAGATGCGCATGTCTGAGGAAGGAGGCGTGACCTCCGAAACGTCACAGTAATCATGCGAGCGCAGTCTCTGCTAAAAAGTGACTGACGATATGACCTGATCTTCTGCTGAATTATTACCTGTGAGATGTCTCTACAAGCCACGGTACAGTGAAACTCAGAAGTGGAAATTGCATTCATGCAACCCGTTTAAAAAAACAAAGGACTGCATCTAGGAGGTATATCCTCAGAAGTTGTTTATAAGAAAATTTTCTATGCAATGTATTTTTGTAACTAATGTGTTAACAAGAATTATATAAAGCAAAGATATTTTAAAAGAAAACTATTCTTAGTGGTTCGTTCTTGCCTACATAGTAAATAAGGTTTCATCCTTATGATGCTTAAACAGAAAATGTTTAGAAAGCCTGTGTTTAAGAAAGCCTTTCTTAATATTAGCTCTATGTCCAGTTAGCCGGTCATGTAGTTCTTGTGTTGTCCTCCCGATGTATTGAAGACCGCAAAGGCACTCGATTAAATAAATCACATAGCTTGATTTGCATGTCATAGACGTTTTGATAGAAAATGTTTGTTGTGTAATGTTGGATTTAAATTGTGTGCTTCTGTCCCTAATCGTTGAGCAGCACAAACATAATTTGTGATTACATTTTCTCACAATAGGGATGTGCTCACTACTATTATTAGTATTTCCCCAGCTAGTTGTTTTATGTTGTTTGATTTGGCTAGGAGCTAAAATGTTCCTCAAAGTAGAAGCCCGTCTATAGGTAACTTTGGGTTTGTCGGGGAGTACTGTTTTTAGGACCTGATCTTGTTGTAAAATATACCAATGTTTATTGAGAATTCTTGTTACAGGCAGTCCCCGGGTTACATACAAGATAGGGACTGTAGGTTTGTTCTTAAGTTGAATTTGTATGTAAGTCGAAACTGTATATTTTATCATTGTAGTTCCCGACAATTTTTTTTTTTTGCCCCAGTGACAATTGGAGTTTCAAATTTTTTTGCTGTAATAGGACCAAGAATTATCAATAAAGCTTCATTGCAGACAATTTTAAGCTGATTATTGCAATCTGGGACTATTTTAAAGCATCCCGAGAGCTTCACCAGAGGTCACAGTGGGCAGAGGAGTCCGTCTGTAACTATGGGTTGTCTGTAAGTCGGGTGTCCTTAAGTAGGGGACTGCCTGTATTTCTCTAAAATCATTGTTGTACCGGGTTATAAAATTTAAAGAATGATCACTTTTCAACATAGAACGTTGCTCCGCTCGTGGGCGGTCCTTTGTTAGACAGTCTTGTTGAGTGAGTTTTTTTATATGCTTGTATTTATGCCTTTCAAAAAGTGGAAAGATAATATACCGAACAGTCAATACAAGAGGGTCAGAAAAAACTGTACTGACCCTCTTGTATTTAATATATGTAGGATTGGGGCAATATGTGACCAAAAAATAAATAACCCACATCTGAAAAAAGTATGAGCAAAAGAACACAGAAAGGCAGATGTATATGGGTGAAAAAAATATCAAATTTTATTAAAGAATATGTGGATGTAAAAACAGTTAAAAAACCCTGTACAAGAGGGTAACAAAACAGACATACTCCCCAGCATGGCGAAATTCATTGTGTAATACTGGAAACATAAGTATGAAAATGATACAAATGTATGCAAATACGGTGACTATTAGGTGAAGCAAAATATACAGCAAAGAGGGACACTCAAATAGACAGTAGGAGCCTCATAAAGATAGAGCAATCACAGTCGTGTCCAAAATGTGAAAAGTATAATCAGAGAAGAATAGTATTACCGTACGGAGAGTGTAGAGCTGGGGAGAGCAGGGATGCCCGGGCATCCCTGCTCTCCCCAACTCTACACTCTCCGTACGGTAATACTTTTCCTCTTGTATTTAAACAACAAGCTACGGTCCTGAAAGAGCGCTTCTTGGAAAAAGGGAACCCAATGCGTATCCTGAAACAGGCATATAAAAAACTCTCTCTTTCACTCAACAAGACTGTCTAACAAAGGACCGCCCACGAGCGGAGCAACGTTCTATGTTGAAAAATGATCATTCTTTAAATTTTTTAACCCGGTACAATGATGATTTCAGAGAAATAACAAAAATTCTCAATAAACATTGGTATATAAGGATGAAACCTTATGTACTGTCATGCCAATTGATTTTATCCCTGAAAGTGTATGTCGTAGAGAAATATACTGGATATATAAAATGCAAACGCTCAGCCCCCTTGGGCTGAATGAGGTATCCGAAACCATCATGTAATAGCCCCGGATGTGTCTAAAAATCCATTAGACCATCATGTAATGGCCATTTGTACTTACCATATTTTCATCTTGGTTGGCTCCGTTCCATTCCGGGTCAACACCCGAAGCACACTTCTACAGCGTTGTGCCTGATCGCACAACCATTGAAGGTGAGCGCATTACCTTACTAATAAGGACACCATTGGAATATGCTAGGATTTATTGCACCAGGAAGCGCTTTTTGTTTTTTTCTTTTCTCTTTAGTCCAAAAAATATGGTACTTGTATTGGCGATTCATGCCTATAGTATGATAGTTTAGTAGCTTTTTAAGTGTAAACAACTAGTCTTGCTTTTCCATATATATTGTATGTAAAGCTTCTGAGACCCATGGTTCAGAGGGTGTAAATGACAATTGTAATCGGATAACATTGTGTAAAATGTGTATATCAAATTAAAGTGACATTCCCCACAAACCACACACACTACCTTTTTAGATGTCTTTCTTTCTACATGTTCCACTGATGCCACTATTAAGTCAAGCTACCCTACCCTCCTCACTCACACTGCTAACCCAACTAAAGAGAATTCCAGATGGAGGGCGGCAGGTGACAGAGAGTGGATCTGTACAACTCAGCACTGCTATATATTTAACCACACCCTCAGGTAGGAGGGGGCAAGAGCGACGCTGGATACATAAAAAAGAAAACCCCCTTGCTCCCCCACATTAATAAAAGTATTAAGAGAATGGATAGAGGCATCAGTGAAACATGTGTAAAGACATCTAAAACGTACAGTGTGTGGTTGGCCGGGGGTATCTTAATATATAATATATATAATATAAATTAATTTTATTGTATTTGGATTTTTTTCTAGCTCCCTGATACGTGGCATGGAATATTTAATACTGACACTAGGAAGTACAACTGTCCCCCAAGTGGCGTAACAACCACCGTAGCAGCCGTAGCGAGTGCTACGGGGCCCGGGCGCAGGGGGGCCCGCGAAGGACGGGGAAAGTAAACTTTATTAAGTTGCTTCCTGCCTCCGGCAGCACTGAGCTTTGGCCCCCCTGCCGGCCTGCGTCATACTCCCGCATGCCGACCGGCCAGCACCACTTTCCAGCCGGGCACTGTGCTCCCGGTCGTCAATGAGCTCCCGCCCTCCACTCCCCGCATATTTCCGCTCCCGGCTCCCCTTGCGCTCCCGTGTCAACCCCGCTCTGCTCCCATTTCAATCCTACTCCGCTCCTGTCTCCCCCTTCCCCCTCGGCTCCCGGATCCCTGCTCCGACCGCCCCACTCAAGCTCCAGGCTCCATATCCACCCCCCCTCACCGGCTATCAAGTCTTCCCGCTCCCGGCTCCCCCTCCGCTCCCATGTCAACCCCGCTCTGCTCCCATTTCAATCCTTCTCCGCTCCTGTCTCCCCCTTCCCCCCCGGCTCCCTGCTCCGACCGCCCCCACTCAAGCTCCAGGCTCCATATCCCCCCCCCTCACCGGCTATCAAGTCTTCCCGCTCCCGGCTCCCCCACCGCTGCAGGACAAGGCGCCGAACACAAGAACACAACAGAGAGGTAAGGTTACTTTATCTTCATATATATATATATATATATATATATATATATATATATGTGTGTGTATATCTGGACCAATTTTTTACATGCTTTGTGCAGCGCTGCGTAATCTGAGTGCGCTATATAAATAAAGTATTATTATTATTATATATGTATATATGTGTGTGTATCTGTGTATATATGTATATGTGTGTGTATATGCTGTATGTATATGCAACATTTGTGATATTTATCAGGGCTTCTATTTTGTACCTCATGGCGGTACTCTGTATGCATTTTATACTACATGGCGATACACTGTATGCATTTTATATTACATGGCAGGATGCTGTATGCATAGGCGGGGGGGGATTGCGTCTCTCTATGCATTTTATACCATATGGCGGTATGCTGTATGCATTTTATACTACATGGCTTTACGCTGCATGCAGTTTATACTACATGGCGATATGCTGTATGCATTTTATACCACATGACGGAATGCTGTATGCATTTTATACTACATGGCGGAATGCTGTATGCATTTTATACTACATGGCGGTACGCTGTATGCATTTTATACTACATGGCGGTACGCTGTATGCATTTTATACTACATGGCGGTACGCTGTATGCATTTTATACTACATGGCGGTATGCTGTATGCATTTTACACTACATGGCGATACGCTGTATGCATGTTATACTACATGGCGGTATGCTATGTGCATTTTAAATTGCATGGCGGTAAACTGTATGCATGTTATACTACATGGCGATACCTGTAATGCAATTTTATATTACATGGCAGGAGCTGTATGCATGGGCGGGGGGGGGGGGGGGGCTCTCTTTGGGCTCGCCTAAGTCAGCAGACAGTCTAGGTACACCCCTGAAACCCACCGAGTGACATCCGAGCTGAGCTGAGGTGGGTAATAAATTACTGCATGTGTGTGTGTATATGTGTATATCTGTGTGTATGTGGGTGATGTGGAGTATAGACTGGATTGTTTTGTTGTATGCTGTATATCTGTGTGTATGCTGTATATACTGGATGCATGTGTATATATGCTATATTTGTGTATTAATGCTGTATATGTGTGTGTATGTTGTGTATATATGGATGTGTGTGTATATATGCTGTATATCTGGTGTAGGCTGTATATACTGGATGCGTGTGTATGTATGCTGTTATATACTGGATGCGTGTGTATGTCGCTGTATATACTGGATGCGTGTGTATGTATGCTGTATATACGGATGCGGTGTATGTATGCTGTTATATACTGTATGCGTTGTGTATTATGCTGTATATTACTGGATGCGTGTGTATGTATGTCGGTCGTATGTGTAATACTGGATGCGTGTGTATGTATGCTGTATATACTGGATGCTGTTGTGATGCGATATCTGTGTATGTTGTCTATACGGATGCATGTGTATATATGCTATATATATGTATGTAATGCTATATATATATGTATGTATGCTATAATGTGTATATGCTATATATGTGTGTGTATATATGTGTATATTGTGTGTATCTGTGTATACTGTGATGTGTGTGTATATATGCTGTATATGTGTGTGTGTATAGTGTGTTAGTATACTGAGTGTGTGTGTATATGCTGTATATCTGTGTGTTTACTTTATATACGATGGATGTGTGTATATATACTTTATATCTGTGTGTATGCTGTATATACTGGATGCGTGTGTATGTATGCTGTATATACTGGATGCGTGTGTATATGATGTATATACTGGATGTGTATGCTGTATATCTGTGTGTATGTTGTGTATATACTGGATGCATGTGTATATATGCTATATATATGTATATATGCTATATGTGTGTGTATCCTGTGTATACTGGATGTGTGTGTATATATGCTGTATATGTGTGTGTATGTTGTGTATATACTGTATGTGTGTGTATATATGCTGTATATCTGTGTGTTACTTTATTACGGCGATGTTGTGTTGTTATATACTTTATATCTGTGTGTATGCTGTATATACTGGATGCATGGTATATGCTGTATATACTGATGCGTGTGTATGTATGCTTATATACTGGATGTGTGTATGCTGTATAGTCTGTGTGTATGTTGTGTATATTACTGGATGCATGTGATATATGCTGCATCTGGTATCCTGTATATACTGGATGCGTGTCTATATATGCTGTATATCTGTGTGTGTGTTATTATGCTGTATATGGTGTAATATATAAGGGGAATGGGCCCCCTTCAATGGTCTGCTATAGGGCCCAGCCTCTGCTATTACACCCCTGTATCCTAAACCACATACCCGTAAAAAGATAAAAAAAGTTTATGGCTTTCAGAAGGTAGAAGGGAAAAACAAAAACCACAGGCAGTTTTTAAAGGGGTTAAATTTATTTGTCATCAATTACTTTACTATGGCGTATTCTTCAGCCATGGCCATTTAAAAAAAAATTCAGAGTACTCTGTAAAACATACTATTTGTAGTACTTTTTTATTTGTAAACGACACCAAAATACAGTTTTTTTAAGTAAAGCTTTGTGTGTTGGAGCAGTTATAACCACAGTTGTTATGTTACTTGTGTAAGTATAAATGGGACTCGATCACATTACTCGACTCGATCTTGTTAATAGGGGCATGGTGCTGCTGCTTCTATACTAGGTGCTCATTGTATTACTTTACAAAAAAACCTGTCAATTCATTTCATGTATAGTAAAATCTTTGTTGAATTAAGGACAGAACTATTTTCCGATACATCTTTATTCCTCAGAATATTGTTACACACTTGTAATTGGGTTTTATACCATTCACTACACCTCTTGTCTCGTGATGACTCAGAATAACCTCTCAGAAAGTTAAAACCTTTGAAACCCAAATGACAAAAATCTGGCCAGAGGTCTCTGAGTTATTCACTTTTACATGTCACATTTCAGTAAGTTGGAAGATGTGGGTCATAATATATTGCGACTTTTGTGATTATTATTATATCATTCCTTGACAAAAAAATGCTGTATGAATTTTTACAAATTTACAAAATGTGCAGGTTAAAAAAGAAAACAAATATGAACTTAAAGTGAGTTCTTAAACTCAGTTCATTTGATTAATAAGCTTAAATGTTTGATAAAAGCATAATAAAACTTTAAAATGTTTAAAAAGCTGTTTGAGCAGCTGGGGAGGTCTCTGTCTGCCACCTTCCCGAACACTTATGAGCCTGTTGCTGTACCTCCTCCCCATGCAGTCTGTAATTGCAGCTCCCGATGCCTGCACATTAGTGGCATTTTTGCATGTGGGGGGTGCCTTATATCACACCTTGCCTGCAAGGTGATGGTCCATGGCCGGGTTTGCCTCTGGACTGGATATCAACAGAAAAAGAGCATACTAATGACATCCAAAGCACTTCAACAGAGGTATCCACCACTTTTCAGTGAGGACATAGCACAGAAGGAAAAAAATTACCGATTCATTTAATTTCTGTTCACAACGCATTTAGGCTTCATTTTAGAAAAACAAAAAATGTTCCTTGGATATGCCATATCCATATGTATAGGCCATAAATATGAGATTTGTAAGAAACAACACTTGGCTCCCCCACAAATCTGCAAAAGCAATAGTTTAAAAGATACGGTAGTCTTGGCGACTATGTTACTGAAAAATAAGTTCCTCACATCATATCAGGTGAGGCATCTTGTCTCAAGTAATAGACACAGTCTTCCAAAAGTCTCATCAAGTTTGTCTATCTGTCCATCCCTCCTATAGAATCTCCCATTCAGTCCCCATCCCAGCATACTTCTGGTAGCTTTGTACGTCATAGTCCCCTGAGAAGGCAGAGGTCACCGAGCAAAAGGTTATTAAAGGTAAGCTAGGACTCTGCCCCTAAATTGCCCGTAACCAAACTCTTCAAATACTTCAGTTTAACATTATAGAGAACTTAATATGGAAAAAGTCATGGGGACAATGGTTTCTTTTCCACATTGGAAACGGTTGCTCAGTGCAGAAAAATTTATAATTGATCATGTAACTTCTCTTGTGCATCCACAGTTTTCTGCATGCGTTTTACATTGTAGTCTATGCAAGAATGAAAATCTGCATCAAATCCGCATAATTATGCATCTGCATTTAAAAAAAACGGGTAGGTAAAACTGCATGCAGCAAAAAAACATGTAATCTGCATCATAAAACACTACAAAATAACCAAATCCGCATTAAAAAACGCACATATCAAACCAATGATTTTACGTGGATTTGACAATGTGCAAAGTGGTGCAGATCGTCTTAAACATCTGGTTTAGGGTCTGTGTTATTATTATTCATCATTGGATCAGAGATCTGCATTAGTATTTATCCCCCAGTCCGTAATCTACTTTAAGCAAATCTACCACATGGATAGATGCAGCGTTTCTAAACCAGCACTCTTACATGCTGGACTGTGCATCCGAAACAGATTTGTTCTTTTTGCTTCTGGAAGCTTTGTTTTTGAGACATTCTACTCAAAATCTAAGCAATTAGAAGCAAAAAGGAAAAATGGATTCTGTTTCAGATCTTGATTTAAAATGAATGTTCCCCTGTTGGGCCGGTTTGTATATAAATTAACTCAGTTGTCTGTATCGAGGAAACCAACGGAAATCTGTATAGTCCCTGCAGAAGGAACATCGCGTGCAATCTCCTGGTTCCTCCTGCTCTATAAAACAGCTGCCTGCAATTAGAATGCTACATGCAATCCTGCTCTGTGATAGGTTGCATGCAGATAGGACACTATCTGCAATCTGCTCGCTTCCCCCTGCTCTATAACATGCTTACGCAGATAGGACAACTATGTGCAATCTGCTCAGCTCCTTCTGCTGCTGTGTAGTTTAATCGAAGCCTACTTCTCTCCGCAACTAGTAGATTGCACCAAGAAAAACAAACACTCATACCTCCCACCGTCCCGTTTTTGATGTGACAGTCCCGTTTTTGGGCTCTGTACCCGCGTCACGGGCGGTGTGAGAATGTCACGGCTTGGGGGCCGTGGAGGAGGCGCGGGGGCCAGGACCTGGGGCCAGAGGGAGGCTGCTGGGGGCCAGGAGGAGGAGGTCTGGGGGCAAGAGTGTGGCCAAGGAGGAGGAGGCTGTGGGGGCCAGAGGAGAGGCTGGGGGGGCCAAGGAGGGAGGCTCGCTGGGGGCCAAGAGGAGGAGGCTGCTGGGGGCCAAGAGGGGAGTCTGCTGGGGGCCAGAGGGGAGGCTTAGCATGGGGCCAAGAGGAGGAGGCTAGTGGGGGCCAGGAGGAGGAGGCTGATGGGGGCCAGAGGAGGAGGCTGCTGGGGGCCAGGAGGAGGGCGTGTGGGGGCCAGGAGGAGGAGGCTGGGGGCCAGAGGAGGAGGCTGCTGGGGGCCAGGAGGAGGAGGTAGCTGGGGCGGCCAGGAGGAGAGGCTAGTGGGGCCAGGAGGAGGAGGCTAAGTGGGGGCCAGGAGGGGGGAGGCTAGGGGGGGCCAGGAGGAGGAGGCTAGTGGGGGCCAGGAGGCGAGGCTTGGAGGCGGAGGAGGCTAGTGGGGCCAGGAGAGGAGGCTAGTGGGGGCCAGGAGGAGGAGGCTAGTGGGGGCCATGGAGGGGGCTAGTGGGGGCAGAGGAGGAGGCTATGGGGCCAGGATGGAGGAGGCTAGTGGGGAGGCGGAGGACTATGGGGGACAGGTGGAGTCCTGGGGACGTGAAGTGTGGGGGACAGGAGAAGGCTACTGGGGGCAGGTGAAGGCTACTGGGGGTACAGGTGAAGGCTGCTGGGTGGATAGTGACGGCTGCTGGGCGGGACAGGTGAGGCTTGGCTGGGGGGAATAGGTGAAGGTTGCTGGGGGGACAGTGCAAGGCTGGGCGGGGGGACAGGTGAAGGCTGCTGGGGGCAAGGTGCAAGGCGGCTGGGGGGACAGTTAAGTGCTCTGTGGGGGACAGCTGAAGGGTTGACACCTGAGCTGGGGGGACAGCTGAGGGGCGGGGGAACACGGATGATGCATTTTACACTACATGGTGATACGCTGTATGCATGTTATACTACATGGTGATACGCTGTATGCATTTTATACTACATGGCGATACGCTGTATGCATTTTACCCTACATGGCGGTATGCTGTATGCATTTTACACTACATGGCGATACGCTGTATGCATTTTATACTACGTGGCGATACGCTGTACGCATGTTATACTACATGGCGGTATGCTATATGCATTTAAATTACATGGCGGTAAACTGTATGCATTTTATACTACATGGCGATACACTGTATGCATTTTATATTACATGACAGGACGCTGTATGCATGGGGGGTGGGGCGTCTCTCTATGGCTCGCCTAAGTCATCAGGCAGTCTAGGTACACCCCTGAAACCCACCGAGTGACATCCGAGCTGAGCTGAAGGTGGGTAAGTAAAATTACTGCATGTGTGTGTGGGGGGGGGGGGGGGGGGGGGGGGGGGGGGGCTCTCTTTGGCTCGCCTAAGTCAGCAGACAGTCTAGGTACACCCCTGAAACCCACCGAGTGACATCCGAGCTGAGCTGAAGGTGGGTAAGTAAAATTACTGCATGTGTGTGTGTATATGTGTATATCTGTGTGTATGTGTGTGTATGTGGAGTATAGACTGGATGTGTTAATGTATGTATGCTGTATATCTGTGTGTATGCTGTATATACTGGATGCATGTGTATATATGCTATATATGTGTGTATATATGCTGTATATGTGTGTGTATGTTGTGTATATACTGGATGTGTGTGTATATATGCTGTATATCTGTGTGTATGCTGTATATACTGGATGCGTGTGTATGTATGCTTTTTTTTTTGTTTTGGCTTCAGAAGGTAGGTTTTCGTCTCTAACTTTAAGCACTCTGTGGTTGACACTACACATGTATATATAGTTATGAGACACAGGCATTCTGTAGCACTGTCCATCAGTTAGGATATCCTTTTTTTTACTCCCGGCCATAGTTTTTATCACTGTAGAATTTTTTGCCGGAAGGCGATATTTTCAGACCCCGCCAGCACTCTCCACAATGTGCCCATAAAAATTCAACGGGTTCACTTTATGGTTATCAGTGTCACTGTTGCTCCGAATATTAAATCCCTACAAAACAACGAACAACACTGTCCCCTCTACTAGTGTCCCTCCTAAATTCTATTAATTCCCTCCTAAAACAATGATATTATATACAGCCTCCTCTCCCAATATAGAATATACAGCCCCCCCCATTCGTAGTATATACAGTGGTACCCTTACAGGACTAGTATATACAGTCTCCCATGGGCTACTCTTAGCATTATACAGCGTCCCCCACCCCACTCTCAGTATTAGACAGCCCTTGTCATTCCCATTCTCACTCTAGCATCTACTGCACCCTCATCCCTAGTCTAAGTATATTATTCTCTCACCATCATCGTACTTCATACAAGCCTCCAAGTGATTTCATAATAACATAATCTAATTATAATGCGGCCAGTAGTTAAAATAAAAAATTTTATTTTTGTATAACAGATACTGACCCACACTGAAAATCCCACGTTGTACGTTGTGGCATTGCTTTTCCCATGGTGCTTGCTTCGGTGATGAAAAAGACACAGGCGCATTTGATGATTGATGATGTCATGTTGGCTGTGTCCTAAAGGGTCCGCTTGATGGAGGTGCCAGAGTGGTGCAGAACGATTTACTTCAATCTGGGGCGCCTCTGCACATCCAACAGCCGTTTTGTTTTTTATGGATAGGATTCAGGTGGCCAGGCACTCAAATTATATTGGCCATTTGCGCCCCCCTCACTGAGTGACACTCTGCAGCCTGAGGATCGGGAACATTTATTCGGCACATGGAAAATGCATCCCAAGATGCTCTTTGCTTTTCTTTAGTTCCATGTAAGATTAGTTTACTCATCTAATTACAAAGTAGTATGTGAACCCCTCTTTGAAATGGACATGGTCATAGAATAAATGGTATATGACAGCCATACATAACACAATGTTAAAACGAAGAAAAAAAAAATTCACAGTAAGTTATTAAACATGCCTCAATACTAAATGCTTGGCCAAACACTACAAACGCAAGACTATAAGTGGCACAAAAGAAGATGGGAATCAGGTTAAGACTGGATACAAGACAAACAACTTAGGGAAGGAAGCACAGGATAATCCAAAGGTGTTGCAGTGGTTAATAACATTGCTATGGAAAGTGAGAAGAGTACATTACAGCTATGGTATATAAGTGATTCGAAATATCACTTTTTACCTAGTAGCCTTGTTGAAGAGGAACTGATTAGATTGCATATTGTTGGCAAATGAAAAAGATACGAATACGCCGAAAGGAGTCCACAACCAGGGGTGAATTCATTTGTATTAACCGCTGTCAGGTGGGGAAGCTACATTAAAAAAAGAAAAGGTGTAAGATGCCTAAAACAGAAACAGAATTGAAAGACAAAGATTCTATATTGTATCTCTGTATATAGTTAATGCGGTTGTTACGCTTTATATTCCTTCATATTTATATACAGTTGCACTTCTAGAAGCCAAGGCATTGTAGGTTATTGAAATCATATTTTTGGGGTAGATTGGGGAGAGCTGCCTTGTATTAGAGGGATATGTTTTCTCTGAACTAACAGGGGTTTATGAATTAATGAATGTTTCATTACACTTGTGTGATACTTCATTGTTCAGTCGTATTCTCGTGTGAAGAACTTTTCAAATATCGGTATTTTTGGAAAATGCATTGCACTCCTGTAGAAATTTGACCCAGGATATATCTTATTTTAAAGTTTCAATAATAATGTGTTTCTCCAATAGAAACAACTTTGTCATTAATTACATCTGCAGGGTTTTATTAGTTTAATTAGCTTCAGCCACCCTGTGGTCTAAATCGACTACTCTAAAGGGGAATACTATTACAATACAATTGTTCAAGCCATATTTTATATGGGACAACATTGTTTAAATGTACATGTGAACGTCAATAACTCAATAGTAGAGTGTACATTATGATTGTAGCAGAGGGGTGCTCCCTAATTCCCTCTTATCCCTCAAAAAACTTCTATGTACTTTGTTGTAGTTCGATCTGGACTACTACCGTATTTTTCTGATATAAAGAGCACAAAAAGATCCTTGGATTTTCTCAAGAATACAAAAGGGCGCCCTTATAGTCAGTGCAGTGCTATATTGAACTGTACTTAGGACAAAACAGCCTGCTTGAACTAGTGACACAGATTTGACACCTGGCTGGTCATTCATCCTATAGTTCAGGTGGCACCTTATATAGAACCGAGACGTTTTTTTTAGCAGGCATAATGATGGTGCGCCTTTAATCCGGTTGCGCCTTATAGTCCGAAAAAATATAAGATCTCCAAAGGGCAGGGGGGCTCACCTCCGTCCTCGTTAGATTCAGAAGGAAAAGTAGGACTAGTACCATAGGTGCCTCACCGATCCGATGGGTTAATTTTAAATGGTATTTCTTACCAATGATGAAAAACAAAAAATAGAAAACATAAATAAAAACATAGTAACATGGGACAACGCGTTCGCGTCCTCTATACCGGAACGCGTCATCCAGGGCTAAACAGCATGGTAACATAGCTAATTTAGATCCCAACATGGGAAGGGACATCATGAGCAGATTATGGAGAAAGAGGGAGGAGTTAAAAAGTAACTGCGCATAAACAGTCTAGGAATTAAAAAACCTTACATCTTTTAAAATAAAATTTTTATACTGTTCTGAAACCAAATAATTTACGTTCACCAATGGTAGCGTATGGAAGTAGTAAAGTAGTAACTGGAACGGGTCACTGTGACCCAGCCAAGTAGTATCAGGTTGACCAGTGGTGGTAAGGTCAGCAAGGACTGCAAGGACAGCAAGGACCGAGACGAACGGACCCGGGAATGAACGGAGCAAACCAAGATGAAAATATGGTAAGGACAAATGGCCATTACATGATGGTCTGATGGATTTTTAGGAACATCCGGGGCTAATACATGATGGTTTCGGATACATCATTCAGCCCAAGGGGGCTGAGCGTTTGCATTTATATATCCAGTATATTCACGAAATATCTGTTGTCACACTTTCAGGGATAAAATCAATTGGCATGGACAGTAAATACGTTTCATATAAATACTATTTGGAAGAACTTAAAAAGTAGTGGAGCACCAATGGACTCCCTGATTTGTCCAGGAAACATCAAGCTGTAGGCAAGAAGAACCCCATACGAATAGTTTTTATTTTTTAAAATATCTTTGCTGTATATAATTCTGTTAAACACAATTATTACAAAATACATTACGTTAGAAAATTTTCTTATTAACAACTTATGAGGATATACCTCTAGATGCAGCCTTGATTTTTTAAACGGGTGCATGAAGGCAATCTCAAAGGAATAATTCAGCAGAAGATCAGGTCATATCGCAGTCACTCTTAGCAGCGAGGGCGCTCGAATGAGTACTGTGACGTTCGGAAGTCACGCCCTCCTTCCTCAGACAGGCGACATCTCTGTCTCTCCTTATCATGATACATAATCACCGGAAGCGTAACGGCATATAGGTATATAACGTTCTTTTGTTAAATAAGATCAACATTACACAAAAGTATTTAACATACATACTCAAAACATTAGTGCATACGGGAGAAACTTTTTTCTTTTCTTGCACGGAGAAACGTTCAAATATCGACGTTTCCGTACAAAACAAGGAAGGGTGGACAGAAGCAGAGAAAAACATTAAAATTACAGTCTTCATTTATTAATAGGATTTAGCAGTTTCAAATTTATAATCCAGTGGACCACCCTCTCGTTTGAGTAGCGTGTAGGCTTCTTTTCATACTTTTCTTATCGTTAGCTTCTACTTCCTTAACAAGTCCATTTCAGTTCTGCTTACAATTGGGGGACATTGAAATAAGTGTCGGTGTCGGCATGGGCTTTGTTACCGACCTGCCATCTCAGAAAGAGATTACACATTTAACCCCGTATCACCGACAACTAGTTTTCAGATCAATGACAGACTCGATTTTTCAAATTGACAGTTCACGATAATTGGTCTATAACTTCGGAACGCTTTAACAAATCCTGGTGATTTTGAGAATGTTTCTCGTTGACACTGTTACTTCATGTTAGTTATAAAATTTAAGTATAAGTTTTGCGTTTTCGTCTGAAGAAAAAAAAGTGAAATTTGGCAACAAAAAGTTGTAAAAATTCTTCATTTATCCAAGTTTGAAATGTTCTGGTTTCCCAGGAAGGAATGTAAACACTACCCAACAAGTTGATTACTTAAATTTACAGAATATCTGCTTTAGTGGGGAGATTATTTTATGCTCGGTCATTTTTCTAGGATTTATGAGGTGCAGAACTTGAGGTGGATTTTTTATTTTCATGAAAATTGCCCCATAACTCACATTTTGAGGGACAACTCAGCTTCAAGTGACCTTTGAGAGGCCTAAAAAATACTAGTAGTTTAAAAATCTTAAATTACACCCACTATAGAAACTTCACCCCTCACACGTAGTAAAACAACGTCTATTAAGTCCATTAACCCTTTAAGGGTTTCACATGGGTTAAAAAAAATGGACATGCGATTTTGAGAAAAACTATGGAATTTTTTTGAGAAATACATTATTTAGGCCAAAACGGGAACATTTTCAGAATAAATAAATGATGAAAACGCACTGCAAAGCTTGTGCCCAATCCTACCGAGTGTGTACTGATACCCCATATGTGGTGGTGTAAATGCTGTACGGGCGAACGGCCGAGCTAGAATGAAGGCGGCGCCGTCCAAAGCAGATTTGTATTGGCCAATTGTACGACCTATAAATTGTTTATTTTTTTGGTAATGCGGATAATATGAGGGCTTATTTTTATGGGATGAGAATACAATGTATAAATAATTATTTGGAGTATAAAGCTTATTCATGAGATTTTATTAACTATTTCAAGGGGGACAAAACAAAATCATCAATGTTTTATTTGGAGTGTGAGCATTCCCCCCTCCCCCCCCCCGCTCACGCCAACGTAAAAAATTATATGTTATCTTTATTCTCTGGTTCACTACGCTGTGCGGTTGTGTGAGACCTCATTATATCGGTTTTTTTTTGCTCAATTTCTGAGCAAAACCATATTGGAGAAAATGCATGTTTTTACTATGACAACTTTCACGGGCCATAACTTCTGATTTTCTGTTGTCAGATCTGGTTTGAGGGCTTATTTTTGCGAAAAAAACAGTTGTCTTCAGTCGATCTATTAGGGTACCGTAACTTTTTGATCACTTTTAGAACATTTTTTTGATGTCGTTGATGAGAAATTTTATATTATGGGAAGTTTTCGAGTTTTTTTTTAACGTAGTTCACCGAGCGGGTTCATATTGATTTAGATATATTGTACAGATAATACGACGCGGTGATTACCTCATTATATAGTTTTTCGTATTTTGACTAATTTTCTAGCAAAACCAATTATTGGAGAAAATCGCATGGTTTTTTTACTATTGACAATTTTTCAGGGCCATTAACTTCTGTATTTTTCTGTTGTCAGATCGGGTGAGGGTTATTTTGAGAAAACAGTTGTTCTTTTCAGTCGGATCATATTAGGTACCGTAACTTTTTTGTCACTTTTAGAAACTTTTTTGTGATGGGGTTTGATGAAAAAATGTATATATGGAAGTTTTTCGAGTTTTTTTTTTACGTAGTTCACCGAGCGGGTTCAATATTGATTAGATTATTGTACGATTAATAGACGCGTTGATACCTCATTATATAGTTTTTTTATTTTGCTCAAGTTTCCTGAGCAAAACCAATATTGGAGAAAAATCGCATTGGTTTTTTACTATTGACACTTTCAGGGCCAGACTCTGTATTTTTCTGTTGTCAGATCTGGTTGACGGGCTTTATTTTTTGCGAAAACAGTTGTCTTTCAGTCGTATCATATAGGTACCGTAACTTTTTTTGATCCTTTTTAGACATTTTTGTGATGGTGTTTGATGAAAATTTGATATTATGGGAAGTTTTTAGAGTTTTTTGTACGTAGTCACCGAGGGGTTCAATATTGATTAGATGAATTGTACGATTATACGGACGCAGTGAAGTGATACAATATGTAGTGTTGTGTTTATATACTTTATTTGCATTTTAGTGTTATGGGGAGATTTTGAGACTTTATTTATTTATTTATTTAATTCGATTATTAAAAAGATTTAATTTTTTTTTTTGACTTTTTTACCATTTTCTACTTCTTGGCTGAATAAGCGATCATGCGATCGCTTATTCAAGCCTTTACACTTGCAAACACTTGTATGCGTGGATAGTGAAGAGTAATGAGCTGCTGAGCATGCTCAGGTACTTACGACGGTCCTGCCAGGGAAGTCAGGACCGGTGAGAAGAGGGGAGCGACAGCCCCGGGTCACTAGTTCGGAACCGGGCCCAGCGCGGAGGGATCGGATCCCCGCGTAGCACACCGGGGGGAGTCCGATCCACGGGGGCCAAACTTGCACGCCGCGGTCATGATTGACCGCGGCGTGGCAAGGGGTAAACACCCGGGATCGGAGTTTTTCCGATCCAGGTGGTGGTAGTGCCGGGTATGGGCTGGGAGTATCACAGCCCGACACCCGGCACAAGCGAGACCCGGTGTCCCGAAAACTTCTCTGATGCGCCGCGTAGAAAGGCGCGCATCAGAAGAGTACCCTTAATGACCGCCGTAAAAACCCCGTAGGGCGGTCATTAAGGGGTTAATATGTAGAAGCTGTGCAGAGAGACATTTCATGGCGCCAAGGACCATTTTCGTACCTGGACCAAATATGTCCCGAGAACCGGAAAGTGTTCAAAACAGTCAGAGAACAGGCAACAGTGCAATAGCACGTTTTGTGTCCTGACTAGACAAATTTCTTTTGGTTACGTTACGCCAGTTTACAGCGTCCAAAATGGCGTGACACATATTATTGTGTCTGAGTTTCCACTCGCCAAAGCCACGCCCATGTTAGAGAAGAGTCGGAGCAGGCGGATGGAAAAAAAGTATTTTTCTGTCCCCGACAGCTAATAAATGGTAGGAGAGCAGAAGATGCGGTGAAAGCACACAAAACTGGCGGAAAACACATAGTAATATGCCCCCCATGTGTCTATGCTTCAAAAAAAATGTTTAGCTAATGAGGTCTCACGATATTTCTTTCCTTTCTTTATCGGATTTTGAATAAGATTTTTTTTCATAATTTTTAATAGCTGACCAATGTTCATTAATACAATTTTTTATTTGTCTGGACGTTTGTCCTATATATGCTTTACCGCATGGACACTTTATCATATAAATCACATTTTTACTATCACAGGTGAATCTACTTTTGATGTAAACTTTACTTCCTTTACTTGGATGTAAAATCTTATTACCTTTTATTATTGAGCTACAATTCTGGCATGCGAGACATGGGCAAAGTTCCAGTAAGTTGTAGATAGAAAAAAGCTTTCACAACTCCTAAAGTCTTCAATGTGATCCTAGAGGACAATTCACACGAAGTGATACGCATTGCGCATAAAGATAGGAATAGTAGACACATAAAGGGCTGACTAGAGAAAATTTGACGCAAAGGAGATTGTAACTCGAGTAGGACTTGTTAGAACGGAGCAATGAGAGTGGGTGACTGCTAGAAAGCAGAATTACGAATTGCACAGAAGCAGTTAAATATAAAGAACGAACATCATATTTTAATTTCACTACATATGACACCCCATGCTGAAGTGATTCTAGAAACAATATTAAACATGGAATTTATTGCAATTGACCAAACAATATCTATAAGTAGTTATTGGTGTAGATATTCCACGTTTTGGTATAGGTAAAAAGGAAAATCATAGTGATCGTAGAGGCAGATTAAAAAAGAAAAAAAAATTCCAACAAGAAGTTTCGCCTCGCGAACTACTGCGAACTTTCCCATTCTCGCCATGTTCGAAGTGTATGCTCATAGATAAAAGAAACTAGATTCACCCATCCAAGTCAGAGGGACCCGGCTGCTTTATCATCAAATACGAGTTGTCACCTGTGATAGTAAAACTGTGATTTAATATGCTATAAGGTCCATGCGTAAAAGCATATAGGACAAACGTCCAGACCAAATAAAAATTCATTTATGAACCCTTTGGTCACTTATTAAAAATATGAAAAAAAAATCTATCAAAATCCGACTAAAAAGAAAGGAAGAAAATATCTGAGGACCATGTAGTAAACTTTTTTTGAGCATAGACACAATGTATCAGAAACTGAAATGGACTGTGTTAGAGGATAGAAGTCAACGATAGAGAAAGTATGAAAAACGCCTACTCCCAAGAGAGGTCCACTGGATTTATAAATTTTGAAACGCTAAATCCTAATGGATAAATGAAGATGTATTTTAATGTTTTCTCTGATTGCTTTCAGCCTTCTTGTTTGTAGAGAAAGTTTTTGAACGTTTCTCCGTGCAAGAAAAGAAAAAAGTTCCCCTGTATCGCACTAATGTTTTTGATTTGGTATGTTAATAATATGTGTATAGGTGATCTTATGTTAACAAAGAACGTGATATACCTATATGCGTTACGCTTCCGGTGATTTTGTATAAATGAGAGGAGAGACAGAGATGCGCATGTCCTGAGGAAGGAGGGTGACCTCCGAAACGTCACCGATAATCATGCGAGCGCAGTCTCTGCTAAAAAGTGACTGACGATATGACCTGATCTTCTGTGATTATTACTGTGAGAATGTCTCTACAGCCACTGTACAGTGAAATCAGAAGTGGAAATTGCATTCAATGCACCCTTTAAAAAAACAAGGACTGCATCTAGGAGGTATCTCAGAAGTTGTTTATAAGAAAATTTTCTATGCAATGTATGTTTGTAACTATTGTAACAAGAATTATATAAAGCCAAGATATTTTAAAAGAAAACTATTCTTAGTGGTTTCGTTCTTGCCTACATAGTAAATAGGTTTCATCCTTATGATGCTTTAAACAGAAAATGTTTAGAAGCCTGTGTTTAAGAAAGCCTTCTTAATATTAGCTCTATGTCCAGTTAGCCGGTTCATGTAGTTCTTGTGTTGTCCTCCCGATGTATGAAGACCGCAAGGCACTCGATTAAATAAATCACATAGCTTGATTGTCATGTCATAGACGTTTTGATAGAAAATGTTTGTTGTGTAATGTTGGATTTAAATTGTGTTTGTCTTATGTCCCTAATCGTTGAGCACACAAACATAAATTGGTGATTACATTTCTCCCAATAGGGATGTGCTCACTACTATTATTAGATTTCCCCAGCTAGTTGTTTTATGTTGTTTTGATTTGGCTAGGAGCAAAATGTTCCTCAAAGTAGAAGCCGTTATAGGTAACTTTGGGTTTGTCGGGAGTACTGTTTTTAGGACCTGATCTTGTTTGTAAAATATTACCAATGTTATGATAATTCTGTTTACAGGCAGTCCCCGGGTTACTACAAGATAGGGACTGAGGTTGTTCTTAAGTTGAATTTGTATGTAAGTTCGAAACTGTATATTTTATCATTGTAGTTCCCGACAATTTTTTTTTTTGCCCCAGTGACAATTGGAGTTTCAAATTTTTTTGCTGTATAGGACCAAGAATTATCAATAAAGTTCATTGCAGACAATTTTAAGCTGATTATGCATCTGGGACTATTTTAAAGCATCCCGAGAGCTTCACCAGAGGTCACAGTGGCAGGGAGTCCGTCTGTAACTATGGGTTTGTCTTAAGTCGGGTGTCCTTAAGTGGGGACTGCCTGTATTTCTCTAAAATCATTGTTGTACCGGGTTATAAAATTTAAAGAATGATCACTTTTCAACATAGAACGTTTGCTCCGCTAGGGGCGGGTCCTTTGTTAGACAGTCTTGTTGAGTAGTTTTTTTTATATGCTTGTATTTATGCCTTTCAAAAAGTGGAAAGATAATATACCTAACAGTCAATTACAAGAGGGTCAGAAAAAACTGTACTGACCCTCTTGTATTTAATATATGTAGAGATTGGGGCAATATGTGACCAAAAAATAAAAACCCACATCTGAAAAAAGTATGACAAAAGAACACAGAAAGTCAGATGTATAGGGGTGAAAAAAATATCCAAATTTTATTAAAGAATATGTGGATGTAAAACAGTTAAAAAACCCTGTACAAGAGGGTATAACAAAACCGACATACTCCCAGCATGGCGAAATTCATTGTGTAATACTGGAAACCTAAGTATGAAAATGATACAAATGTATGCAAATACGGTGACTATTAGTTGATGAAGCAAATATACAGCAGAGGGCACTCAAATAGACAGTAGGAGCCTCATAAAGATAGAGCAATCAAGTCGTGTCCAAAATGTGATGAAAGTATATCAGAGAAGAATGTATTACCGTACGGAGAGTGTAGAGCTGGGGAGACAGGGAGCCCGGGCATCCCTGCTCTCCCCAACTCACACTCTCCGTACGTAATAACTTTTTCCTCTTGTATTTAACAACAAGCTACAGGTCCCTGAAAGAGCGCTTCTGGAAAAGGGAACCAATGCGTATCCTGAAACAGGCATTAAAAACTCTCTCTTTCACTCAAAAGACTGTCTAACAAGGATACCGCCACGAGCGGAGCAACGTTCTATGTTGAAAAATGATCATTCTTTAAATTTTTAACACCGCGGTACAATGATGATTCAGAGAAAATAACAAAAATTCCTCAATAACATTGGTATATAAGGATGAAACCTTATGTATGTCATGCCAATTGATTTTATCACCTGAAAGTGTTGTCGTAGAGAAATACTGGATATATAATATGCAACGCTCAGCCCCCTTGGGCTGAATGAGGTATCCTAAACCATCATGTAATAGCCCGGATGTGTCTAAAAATCCATTAGACCATCATGTAATGGCCATTTGTACTTACATATTTTCATCTTGGTGGCTCCGTTCCATTCCGGGTCAACACCCGAAGCACACTTCTACCAGCGTTGTGCCGATCGACACCATTGAAGGTGAGCGCATTACCTTATTAATAAGGACCACCTGGGAATATGCTAGGATTTATTGCACCAGGAAGCGCTTTTTGTTTTTTCTTTTCTCTTAGTCCAAAAAATATGTACTTGTTTGGCGCATTCATGCCTTAGTATGATAGTTTAGTAGCTTTTTAAGTGTAAACAACTAGTCTTTTTTGCTTTTCCATATATATTGTATGTAAAGCTTCTGAGACCCATGGTTCAGGGGGGGTAAATGACAATTGTAATCGGATAACATTGTGTAAAATTGTATATCAATTAAGTGACATTCCCCACAAACCAACACACTACCTTTTAGATGTCTTTCTTTCTACATGTGTCCAACTGATGCCACTATAAGTCAAGTACACATACACCTCCTCACTCACACTGCTAACCCACTAAAGAGAATTCCAGATGAGGGCGGCAGGTGACAGAGAGTGTGATCTGTACACTCAGCACTGCTTATATATTTAACCACACCCTCAGGTAGGAGGGGGGGAAGAGCGACGCTGATACATAAAAAAGAAAACCCCCTTGCTCCCCCACATAAGAATCAAAGTATTAAGAGAATGGATAGAGGCATCAGTGAAACATGTGTAAAGACATCTAAAACGTACGTGTGTGGTTGGCCGGGGTATCTTAATATATGAAATATATAATATAATTAATTTATTGTATTTGTTTTTTCTAGCTCCCTGATACGTGGCATGGAATATTTAATACTGACACTAGGAAGTACAACTGTCCCCCAAGTGGCGTAACAACCACGCGTAGCAGCCGTAGCGAGTGCTACGGGCCCGGGCGCAGGGGGGCCGCGAAGACGGGGAGGGAAAGTAAACTTTTTAAGTTGCTTCCTGCCTCCGGCAGCAGCTGAGCTTTGGCCCCCCTGCCGGCCTGCGTCATACTCCGCATGCCGACCGGCCAGCACCACTTTCCAGCGTTGGCACTGTGCTCCCGGTCGTCAATGAGCTCCCCCCTCCACTACCGTCTATTTCGCTCCCGTCTCCCTGCGCTCGATGTTCAACCCCTCTGCTCCATTTCAATCTACCGCCTCACTTTCTCCCCTCTCCCCCTTTCAGGATCCTGCTTCTCCGGAGTCCCGCCACCACCTTCAAGTCTCGGTCCCCATACCTCCACACACCACCCTTCTACCGCCTGTGTCAGCTCTTCCCGCTCTCGGCCTCCCCCTCCGTCTCCCATGTCACACCCCCGCTCTGCTCCCATTTCAATCCTTCTCGCTCCTGTCTCCCCCTTTCCCCCCCGGCTCCCTGCTCCGATCCGCGCCCCCACTCAAGCTCCACGGCTCCTATCATCCCCCCCCTCACCGCCTATCAGTCTTCCGCTCTCCGCGCTCCCCCACCGCGCTCAGGACAAGGCGCCGAACACAAGAACACAACAGAGAGGTAAGGTTACTATCTTTATATATATATTATATATATATATATATATATATATATGTGTGTATATCTGACCAATTTTTTACATGCTTTGGGCAGGCTGCGTAATCTGAGTTGCGCTATAAATAAAGTTATTATTATTATATATGTATATATGTGTGTGTATCTGTGTATATATGTATATGTGTGTGTATATGCTGTATGTATATGCAACATTTGTGATATTTATCAGGGCTTCTAGTTTGTTACCTCATGGCGGTACTCTGTATGCATTTTATATACTACATGGCGATACTGTATGCATTTATATTAATGGCAGGATGCTGTATGCATAGGCGGGGGGGATTGCGTCTCTCTATGCATTTTTTCCATATGGCGGTATGCTGTATGCATTTTATAACATGGCTTTACGCTGCATCAGTTTATACTACATGGCGATATGCTGTACATTTTATACCACATGACGGAATGACCTGTATTGCATTTTATACTACAGGCGGAATGCTGTGCATTTTATACTAATGGCGAACGCTATGCATTTTATACTACATGCGGTACGCTGTATGCATTTTATACTATGGCGGTACGCTGTTATGCATGTTTACTTAACTACATGGGGTATGCTGTATGCATTTTAACTACATGGCGATACGCGAGATGTGTTTACTACATGGCGTAGTGCTTTGCATTTTACATTGCATGGCGGTAAACTGATGCATGTTATACTACATGCGATACAACTGTATGCATTTTATATTACATGGCAGGATGCTGTATGCATGGGCGGGGGGGGGGGGGGGGCTCCCTTTGGGCTCGCCTAAGTCAGCAGACAGTCTAGGTACACCCTGAACCCACCGATTGACATCCGAGGAGCTGAGGTGGGTAAGTAAATTACTGCATGTGTGTGTGTATGTGTGTATATCTGTGTGTATGTGGGTGATGTGGAGTATAGACTGGATTGTATGTTGTTGTATGCTGTATATCTGTGTGTATGCTGTATATACTGGATGCATGTGTATATATGCTTATATTGTGTGTATATAATGCTGTATATGTGTGTGTATGTTGTGTATATATGGATTGTGTGTATATGCTGTATATTCTGGTGTAGGCTGTATATACTGGATGCGTGTATGTATGCTGTATATATACTGATGCGTGTGTATGTATTCGTGTATATACTGGATGCGTGTGTTACTGTATGCTTTAATACGGGATGCGGTGGTATGTATCTGTTATATTACTGGATGCGGTGTATGCTGTATGTACGGTGCGTTGTAGCTATTACTGGGATGCGTGTGTATGTATGCTGTATTATACTGGTGCGGGGTATGTTGTGTATATACTGGATGCGTGTGTATGTATGCTGTATATACTGGATGCGTGTGTGTATGCTGTATATCTGTGTGTATGTTGTGTATATACTGGATGCATGTGTATATATGCTATATATATGTATGTATGCTATATATATATGTATGTATGCTATATATGTGTATATATGCTATATATGTGTGTGTATATATGTGTATATGTGTGTGTATCCTGTGTATACTGGATGTGTGTGTATATATGCTGTATATGTGTGTGTATATTGTGTATATACTGGATGTGTGTGTATATATGCTGTATATCTGTGTGTTTACTTTATATACCATCCATCCGGTATGATAAGTAAACACAAGATATACAGCATCTAATACAACACACATAAACAGTATAGACACAACATAACACACACATATACAGCCTCATATACACACCATCCTATCCCACAGGAGAAACCACATATAAGTCAAGTATACCGATAGTATAGCAGATATACACAATGCATCCAGATATACCCAACAACACAAGATAACAGCATACACATCCCGTATATGACAGCAGTACTACCACCATCCATATATACAGCATACTACCACTCGCATCCAGTATAGTAACAGCCACACACGATATAAAGTATATATCATACACACACCGTATATAAAGTAAACACTACAAGAATAGATCCAAGATATACACACACATCCAGTATATACACAATATACACACACATATACAGCATATATTACCACACCATCCTAGTATACAACAGGATAACAAACAACACCACACATATACCTATTCACACACATATCTAGACATTATACACATATATAGCATCCTACATATATATATGCATACCATACTTAATATCATATACTACAACATGCACCTATATCATACAACAACATACACCAGATATACAATCAGCATACCACACGCATCCAGTATTACAGCATCATACCACCGCATCCAGTATATAACGCATACAGCATACATACACACACGCAATCCGTATATCAGCATACATCCACGCATCCAGTATATACAGCATACTACACACGCATCCAGTAATACATCATACTACACCGACCAGTATATACACCTACAACACACACGCATCCGTATTACAGCAACATACACAGCATCGTCATATACAGCATACATACACACGCATCCAGCAATATACAGCACCCATACACACATTCAGATATACAGCAATATACACACACATACATATATACACACATACACACATACAGCATATACACATCCATATACACAACATTAGAGCATATATAACAGCATCAGTATATACCGCATACACCAGATATACGATACATCATTAACACTCCATCTTACTCCACATACACACCATACACACATATAACACATACACACCCATCATAATTTTACTTACCACCTTCAGCTCAGCTCGATGGCTCCGGTGGGTTTCAGGGTGTACCAGCGGACGTCACTGACTTAGGCGAGCCAAAGGAGAGCCCCCCCCCCCCCCCCCCCCCCCCCCCCGCCCATGCATACAGCTCCTGCCATGTAATATAAAGCTACAGTGTTCGCCATGTATTACATGCAACAGTTTCCGCCATGATTTAACAATGCCATAGCATACCGTCTCATGTAGTATACGGACATGCATACAAGCGTATCGCCAGTGTATGTAAATGCATACACATACCGCATGTAGTATAAATGGCATACAGCGCCCCGCCTGTATAAAATGCATACAGCGTACCGCCATGTAGTATAAAATGCATACAGCGTACCGCCATGTTAGTATAAAAATGCATACAGCCATTACCGCCATTCAATAAAAAGAAAATGCATACAGCATCCGCCTTCAGGTTAAAAGGCATACTCAGCTTGCGCACAATCATGTAGATATAACTGCTGCAGCGTAAAGCCATGTGTATAAAAGCATACCGCATACCGCCATATGGTAGAAAATGCAAGACAGAGCGACCAATCCCCCCCCCCGCCTATGCATACAGCATCCTGCCATGTTAATATAAAATGCATACAGTGTATCGCCATGTAGTATAAATGCATACAGAGTACCGCCATGAGGTACAAATAGAACCCTGATAAATATCACAAATGTGCAATATACAACACATTACACACACATATACTATATACTACACATACACCAATATATCATATATAAATAATAATAATCACTTATTATTATAGCGCACCTCAGATTACGCAGCGCTGCACAAAGCTGTAAAAATTGGTCCAGTATACACACACATTATATATATATATATATATATATATATATATATATACCTAAGATAAGTCACCTTACCTCCTCGTTTTTTTCTTGTGTTCGGCGCCTGTGTCCCTAGCTCCGGGACGGTGGGAGGCGGGAGGTGAGAAGACTTGAAGCCTGATGAAGGTGAGGGGGGATGTGTATATATACTTTATATCTGTGTGTATGCTGTATATACTGGATGCATGTGTATATGCTGTATATACTGGATGCGTGTGTATGTATGCTGTATATACTGGATGTGTGTGTATGCTGTATATCTGTGTGTATGTTGTGTATATACTGGATGCATGTGTATATATGCTGCATCTGTGTATCCTGTATATACTGGATGCGTGTCTATATATGCTGTATATCTGTGTGTGTGTTTATATGCTGTATATGTGTATATATATAAGGGGAATGGGGCCCCATTCAATGGTCTGCTATAGGGCCCAGCCTCTGCTAGTTACACCCCTGTATCCCTAAACACATACCCTGTAAAAAGATAAATAAAAAGTTATGGCTTTCAGAAGGTAGAAGGGAAAAACAAAAACCAAGGCAGTTTTTAAGGGGTTAAATTTATTTGTCATCAAATACTTTACATATGGCGTAATTCTTCAGCCATGTGCCATTTAAAAAAAAAATTCAGAGTACTCTGTAAAACATACTATTTGTAGTACTTTTTTTATTTGTAAACGGACACCAAAATACAGTTTTTTTAAGTAAAGCTTTGTGTGTTGGAGGCAGTTATAACCACAGTTTGTTATGTTACTTGTGTAAGTATAAATGGGACTCGATCACATTACTCGACTCGATCTTGTTAATAGGGGCAGTGGTGCTGCTGCTTCTATACTAGGTGCTCATTGTATTACCTTTAAAAAAAAACCTTTCAATTCATTTCATGTATTAGTAAAATCTTTGTTGAATTTAAGGACAGAACTATTTTCCTGATACATCATTTATTCCTCAGAATATTGTTAACACATTGTAAATTGGGTTTTATACCATTCACTACACCTCTGTCTCTGTGTATGACTCAGAAATAACCTCTCAGAAAGTTAAAACCTTTGAAACCCAAATGACAAAAATCTGCCAAGAGGTCTCTGAGTTATTCACTTTTACATGTCACATTTTCAGTAAGTGGAAGTGTGGGTCATAATTATATTGCGACTTTTGTGATCATTATTATTAATCATTCCTTGACAAAAAAAATGCTGTATGAATTTTTACAAAATTTTACATAAATGTGCAGGTTAAAAAAGAAAACAAATTAATGAACTTAAAGTGAGTTCTTAAACTCAGTTCATTTGATTAATAAGCTTTAAATGTTTGTAATAAAAGCATAATAAAACTTTAAAATGTTTTAAAAAGCTGTTTGAGCAGCTGGGGAGGTCTCTGTGCCTGCCACCTTCCCGAACACTTAGAGCCTGTTGCTGTACCTCCTCCCCATGCAGTCTGTAATTGCAGCTCCCGATGCCTGCACTATTAGTGGCATTTTTGCATGTGGGGGGTGCCTTATATCACACCTTGCCTGCAAGGTGATGTCCATGGGCAGGGTTTGCCTCTGACTGGATATCAACAGAAAAAGAGCATAACATATGACATCCAAAAGCACTTCAACAGAGGTATCCACCACTTTTCAGTGAGGACATAGCACAGATAGGAAAAAAAAATTACCGATTCATTTAATTTCTGTTCACAACGCATTTCAGGCTTCATTTTTAAAGAACAAAAAATGTTCCTCTGGATTATGCCATATCCATATTATAGGCCATAAATATGAGATTTGTAAGGAAACAACACTTGGCTCCCCCACAAATCTGCTAAAAGCAGATAGTTTAAAAGATACTGTAGTCTTGGCGACTATTGTTACTGAAAAATAAGTTCCTCACATCATTATCAGTGAGGCATCTTGTCTCAAAAGTCAATAGACACAGTCTTCCAAAAGTCTCATCAAGTTTGTCTATCTGTTCCATCCCTCCTATAGATCCTCCCATTCAGTCCCCATCCCAGCATACTTCTGGTAGCTTTGTACTTCCATAGTCCCCTGAGAAGGCAGAGGTCACCGAGCTAAAAGGTTAAAAGGTAGCTAGGGACTCTGCCCCTAAATTGCCCAGTAACCAAACTCTTCAAAATCTTCAGTGTAACATTATAGAGAACTTAATATGGAAAAAGTCATGTGGACAATGGTTTCTTTTCCACATTGGAAACGGTTGCTCAGTGCAGAAAATATTATAATTGATCATGTAACTTCTCTTGTGCATCCCCACAGTTTTCTGCATGCGTTTTACATTGTAGTCTATGCAAGAATGAAAATCTGCATCAAATCCGCATAAATTATGCATCTGCATTTAAAAAAAACGGGGTAAAAACTGCATGCAGCAAAAAACATGTAAATCTGCATCATAAACACACTACAAATAACAGAAATCCGCATTAAAAAACGCACATATAAACCAATGATTTTACGTGGATTTGACAATGTGCAAAGTGTGCAGATCGTCTTAAACATCTGGTTTAGGGTCTGTGTTATTATTCTTCATCATTGGATCAGAGATCTGCATTAGTATTTATCCCCCAGTCCGTAATCTACTTTAAAGCAAATCTACCACATGGATAGATGCAGCGTTTCTAAACCAAGCACTCTTACATGCTGGACTGTGCATCCTGAAACACGATTTGTTCTTTTTGCTTCTGGAAGCTTTGTTTTTGAGACATTCTACTCAAAATCTAAGCAATTAGAAGCAAAAAGGAAAATGGATTCTGTTTCAGGATCTTGATTTAAAATGAATGTTCCCCTGTTGGGCCGGTTGTATATAAATTAACTCAGTTGTCTGTATCGAGGAAACCAACGGAAATCTGTATAGTCCCTGCAGAAGGAACATCGCGTGCAATCTCCTTGGTTCCTCCTGCTCTATAACATGCTGCCTGCAATTAGAATGCTACATGCAATCCTGCTCTGTGATATGTTGCATGCAGATAGGACACTATCTGCAATCTGCTCAGCTCCCCCTGCTCTATAACATGCTTACTGCAGATAGGACACTATGTGCAATCTGCTCAGCTCCTTCTGCTGCTGTGTAGTTTTAATACAGAAGCCTCTTCTCTCCAGCAATAGTAGATTGCACCAAGAAAACAAACACTCATACCTCCCAACCGTCCCGTTTTTGATGTGACAGTCCCGTTTTTTGGGCTCTGTACCCGCGTCACGGGCGGTTGGGAGAATGTCACGGCTTGGGGGCCGTGGAGGAGGCTGCTGGGGGCCAGGAGGAGGAGGCTGCTGGGGGCCAGGAGGAGGAGGCTGCTGGGGGCCAGGAGGAGGAGGCTGCTGGGGGCCAGGAGGAGGAGGCTGCTGGGGGCCAGGAGGAGGAGGCTGCTGGGGGCCAAGAGGAGGAGGCTGCTGGGGGCCAAGAGGAGGAGGCTGCTGGGGGCCAAGAGGAGGAGGCTGCTGGGGGCCAAGAGGAGGAGGCTGCTGGGGGCCAAGAGGAGGAGGCTGCTGGGGGCCAAGAGGAGGAGGCTGCTGGGGGCCAAGAGGAGGAGGCTGCTGGGGGCCAAGAGGAGGAGGCTGCTGGGGGCCAAGAGGAGGAGGCTGCTGGGGGCCAAGAGGAGGAGGCTATGGGGGCCAGGATGAGAGGCTAGTGGGGGCCAGGAGGAGGAGGCTGCTGGGGGCCAGAGAGGGGGAGCGGCTAGTGGGGGCCAGGAGGAGGAGGCTGCTGGGGCCAGAGGGAGCTGCGGGAGAGAGGAGGCTAGTGGGGGCCAGAGGAGGATGCTAGTGGGGGCCAGGAGGGAGAGGCCCTAGTGGGGCCAGGAGGAGGAGGCTATGGTGCGGAGGGGCGCAGTGTGGGAGTAGGAGCGCTATGGGGGCGGCTTAGTGGGAGGAGATGAGGCTAGTGGGGCAGAGAGACAGGGCAGAGAGGCTATGGGAAAAGCTAGGGGCAGAGGCGAAGTAGGGGTAGTAGGGCTACTGGGGGACAGGTGAGTCCTACGGGGACGGTGACTGTGGACAGGAGAAGGCTACTGGGGGACGGTGAAGGCTACTGGGTGAGCCATGTGAAGGCGCTGGGGGACAGGTTGAAGCTGGACTGGGGGGACAGGTGAGGCCTGCTGGGGGGACAGGTGAACGGCTGCTGGGGGGGACAGGTGAAGGCTGGGCTGGGGGGACAGGTTAAGGCTGCTGGGGGGACAGGTAAGGCTTCTGGGTGGACAGCTTAAGGTGCTGGGGGGAACAGCTGAAGGCTTCTTGGGGGACAGCTGAAGGCTGCTGGGGGACAACCGGAGGAGGCTGCTTGGAGGACAGGAGCTGCATGAGGAGGATGTAGGGCCACAGAGGAGATGGAGGCCACAGGCTGAGGATGGACCTCAGGAGAGGATGAGGCCACAGGAGGAGGATGGAGGCACAGGAGGAGGATGTGGAACATAGCTACAGAAGGAGGATGAGAACATGGAATCAGAGGAGGATGGATGGAGGAGTCTAAGAAGGCGGCTAACTGAGGAGGATTTGGGAAAGGAACTATAGGAGGAGGATGGAGGGCGAGAGGAGGCTAGATGACAGTGGTGCACCGGAGGAGGAGTGGAGGACAGACAGGAGGGTCTAGAGGCATGGTGGTGCTCACGGGAGAGGTAGAGATGGAGACAGGAGATGACTGAGAGGATGGAGGCCAAGGTAGGAGGATGGAGGCCTCAGGAGGAGAGATGGAGGCCACAGGAGGAGGATGGAGGCCACAGGAGGAGCATGGGGGGAGGCCACAGGGAGGAGCATGGAGGCCACAGGGACATGGAGCAGGAGGCCACAGATGAGCAGGACCATCAGATAAGGTGGAGTGACGAGACTACAGAATGGGATGGAGACAGTTGAGATACAGGAGGAGGATGGAAGTGGCAAAGAGCTACAAGAGAGGCCGTGAAGTGACAAAGGTCCACAGGAGGAGTATGGAGGACCAGTAGGCTCAGGAGGAGGCTACAGGAGGAGGGGGGGAAAGAGACTAAGGAGGAGGAGGAGACAGGAGGAGGCTAGAGGACAGTGAGCTACAGGAGAGAGAGGAGGATGGAGGACAGAGAATACAGGAGAAGGATGCGGGACAGGAGATACAGGATGACGGAGGAGGATACAGGAGGAGGATAAGGACACTCATCAGAGGTTATTTCTGAGGAGGATACGAGAGGATGGAGGACAGAGGCCACAGGAGGAGGAAAAAAATGAGGACCAGGAGGCCACAGAATTGAGAGGATAAGAACAGACACACATCATGTGAGGAGGGGTGGGGGTTAGGATCGATAGCATTATGTATAATTTGGGAGATTAAATAAAGTGGAAAACCAATATAAAGGGCGGATCAAATTAAAAAGGGGGTTTATATGTTGCAGAGTTGCATTGGTGTAATTATACGGGTCCACCGGGGGGGGGGGGGGGGGGGCAAAGTAAGGGGCATTGTTCTAGTGTGGGGACCATCAAGGTCAATATTATACTATGCTTGTGGGTGTGGCATGGGCGTGGTTAGAAAGTGAGGGGCTTTTGTCCCTCTTTCTCCTCGCCCAAAGTTGGAAGGTATGAACACTAGGGGCAGATTTATCAAGCTGTCTGCAAGTCCGAATATTCCCAGTTGCCCATGGCAACCAATCACAGCTCCCCTTAAAATATTCATGAGCACTGGTTAAATAAACGACCTGTGATTGGTTGCCATGGGCTATATAATATTCGACTTTCAGACAGCTTGATAACTCTGGCCCATAGTGCGGAAATACAAACCACAGGCAAATGTTAGCAATTAACCTCTAGATACCAGTAGAAGTGAAAGGAAGAGGCAAGTGTCCTACATGACAAATAGCGATTGTTTGACAAAAAAAATGTTTTTGAGGGAACTTATTGGAGATGTAGCTTAGGCTAGGGCTGCTAGGTGGCAGCAAGTGCTTTATAACTGGGACTGTTTTGCAGTGTGACATTTGCAACAATGATAATCAGAGCAGAACCTTGTGGCAAGACATAACTTACAGTGAAAGTAGTACAATTAGCAATATTTACACACGGTCCTCTGCAACGTGCCTTTTGTAGTGATTATTTACTCACAGTTGAGTTAAATTTACACAGAACGCTGTGCCCGCTGTACCAAGCACTGGGCACGTGTTTGGCACACGGGAGAGGAGGAGGGGCTGAGCGCGCTCACCACCATCCCTCGTATAGAGAAATATGGCGCACAGCGCGTTTCCGGGGAACGATAGGACTTGTCCTATCTTTTCCCTAGGTAAGAGCGGTACGTGTGCCTCTGTGTGCAACCAGTACGCTCCGTCGTTGCCCTGCGCCCATTGCTGGCCCCAGGGTTTCCTGGGTTTCCTTAGGCCACCAGAGAAAAATCACTCTTCATTATCCCCCAGGAAATGTACTCTATCAGCCGTCAAATTGTGTGGTTTTCTGATGGACCTCTGGGTTGCAGTACTATGGGTTGAGTCAGGGGCCCCTGGAGGATTATCTGGTACAGTCATGTGAATAACATCCCCCAACGGCGAATGTGAATGAGGCCTTAGTGTTGAGCAGACCCAGAACCACAAAGTTAGAGGTATACATTTACAATACATGTCATCTGCCCCCTCTGAAATCCTTCATGTTACCCCCCGCAGCGTTGCATCTACAATTGAATTATATAATGGTTGTATTTTCAGTTGTTGTGGGAGCCTCTGCCCTTGTAAAACCCATGGCCCAGATAGCTGTTACCTCCCATACTAATGCCCTGCACAGGCTAAATGCAGAGATCAACCCCTTTCTGTGGACGCGCTCGCTTCTCAGGAGGTACACCTCTCACACGTACGAGGAGCTGGACACCATATTCTCCTGTGCTTCAGCCACTGCAGATGTAAATCTTGTCCTGACAATATACCTATATATTGATGACCCTTTCAGTGTATTGGTAGACATTACTTTTTTATTATATAATAGGTATTTACTAATAACCCTTGCCTATGTCCTGGCTACCCTGCTTTTTTGTAAAGAAACCAAATCTGTATTAAACACATGTTATTTACCAAAGCTACACAAAATGGCCAGGCATGCCAAGGAATTGCTGCACAGACATCTTGGCTAAATAACCCCTCCAGGAGCCAGCCAGTTCATATGCAAGTCTCAGACCCATTTTTTGCATTCTGACCCATCCCTTTATATGGTTATAACTTTTGAACACTTCACTTTCAAAGCACTTTTGGGGGGTTTTTTCATGACTGTTGTCTACATTTAGTGGCAAGTTTTTGACTGATAATTTTTTTTTATAAATAAAAAGCAAAAACTTAACTGCTAAATTTTTTTAAAAATTTGCCATTTTAAAATGATCTCGTTTAGTCAAATCATTTTATCATATTGTTGAAATCAGGATAATTTAATTTATTTTGAAGTCACACAGTTTACAAATTGAACATCGGATTTCCATATATTCAAAGAGATGCGGAATTGATGCGGCTGCATCCGAGGATGGCTGCGGGATGGGCTTGCAGCTCCGATGATGGTGCGTACTGCGGCTGCAGTCATGGCTCTACGGGCTGCAGCTCCGAGGTACTATGCGGCTGCACTCCGAGGATGGCTGGTACTGCGGCTGCACCGAGGATGGCTGGGTCTGCTGGCATCTCTCCGAGGATGGCTGGGTACTACTTGCGGCTGCAGTCCGAGGATGGCTGGGTACTGCGGCTGCAGCTCGAGATGGCTGCGTACGCGGCTGCACTCCGAGATGCTGGTACTGTGCGGCTGCAGCTCCGAGGATGGCTGTACGCTGCCAGCTCCGGGATGGCTGCGTACTGCGGCTGCAGCGTCCGAGGAGGCTGCGTCCGCTGCAGCTACTGGGTGCTGGACTGCTTCGCCGCGATGGGCCAGGTAACTGCTGGCTGCAGCTCCACTGCTCGCCCCGTCCTCGTACGGCTTCTCCGGCTCCGAGTGCTTCGTCTGGCTCCCATGTCATTCAGCTCCGAGTCACGCTCTCAGGCTGGTTACTCGTCCGTGCTGTGTTACTGCGGCTGCAGCTCCGAGGATGGCTGGTATGCGGCTCTCTCCGGGATTGCGCGGTACTGCGGCAGCTCCGAGGCTGGGCCGCGTACTGCGGCTGCAGCTCCGAGGCTGGCTGCGTACTGCGGCTGCAGCTCCGAGGCTTTGGTGGCGTACTGCGGCTTGCAGCTCCGAGGATGCTGCATCTGCAGCTGAGATCCTGTATGTTGTGTACTGTGGCTGTAGCTCTCCTCATTGCAGAAATAACAGATCATAGCACAGGAAGATGCTGCAGCATTGTGAGTTTAGGGTAATACTCAGTCCCTCCAGTAGCCAGTATAGTACAGGGCATCCCGTATAGTCCACTGGCCTCCCCCACCCCCAGTAAGACACAGGCTTCCCCTCACACCACCCAGTATAGTCACGGGCCTACCCTCACCCCCAGTACAGTCACAGGGCCTCTCCTAAAATGATGCGGCACCCGCAGGCATCGGGCGCCGGGCCCAGCAGGCATCAGGGCCCACCAGAGGATTCTCTGTGGCCAGTCCAACGCTGAATATATATAGAACCCCCTATAACTGCTGAAATGTAACTCTCTATTTATCCAACCTATGTCTCTTCCCGTGGTATCCAGCAAACACTGGTATATACACGGCCTCTCTGCAGTCAGCTCACTTGAATTTTTTTCATAGATGGGGCTGAAGGCTGTTTCATGCAGCAATTTTAAAATCATTTTAACAGTTCCCTTAGAAAGAATGGCTGACCATTATACAAGCTCTTGTGTCCCCTCCTCCTCATCCCAGACTGTTAGCTCTTGCGAGCAGGGCCTACCTACCTATTGTTCCATATGAATGTTTGTACTCTGTACTGTATATTATATTTGTTTATGTCCCCTATGTAAAACAAATTTAATGGTGCTATATAAATAAAGATTATTACAACACAGAGAGGAGGAGGGGCACAACGTACGTATCCTTAAAACAAGGGGATAATAACGACTTACGAACACCGCCTAGAGACCTTCATAAATCATAATTTCACAAAGTCAAAATTCACAATAGTCAGAAATGTCAGTGCTCTACCATTTTGAAACTACAGCTGTATATGTCATAGACAGTCACCCCACCTTCTTTTGGAAAGAAATGGAAGATCTCTTAGGTTTTCTTCTTAGAGGAATGGAGAGAGAAAACCTAGAGATCTTCATTTCTCTTTCCAAAAGAAGGTGGCGAGACTGTCCATCGACAATACAGCTGCAGTTTTCCATTGAGTAAAAAGCACTGACATTTCTGACTACTGTGCATAATAAGCAGCCTGGGGCTCCGAACATCTCGTCCCCACTCCGGACTAATCCTTTTTAGTTGTTTTTTTTGGGTGATCCCAGCATTTCCAGCCTAGAGAAGGAACCACTGTGATCAACAGAGGCAGAGTCGATACAGTATTTGTAGTTAAAAAAAACCTACCGTGAGGAATCTATTATCAGAATTAGATCTGATGGTAGATTCCCCTGCCTCCTGCTGCCCTAATTTGGTAATTTAGTAATCTGGCAACCTAACCCAACTTCTTAAAAAACTTTTTTTAGTATATTTAAATATTATTATATTATATTTAATTATATAAAACTATTTTTAGCAAATTTCATTTGAGCGGTTTAAAGGACCAAAACTTTTATAATTTTGCATGCTACCTTAAATTTTTTGCAATTGTTTTTGTTTTGGACACATAAGCTAGTTAAAAAGTAATAAAGTTTGAACTTTTTTTTCTTTTTTCATTTTATTTCAGGTTAAAAGTGAAAAAAAAAAGCTTTTTTGTAATTTCTTAGTACTTTTTAAACTTTCAAATTAACTCAAAATTAAATTATTAATGAATTCCTATGTTGTTTTGGTTCATTTTGGTATGTAATATATGTATAGTCACGGGCAAACGGGTGACTTGGTGATGCTTTTTGTATTGCAGTGGAAGAATTTTATTTTATATGAGGAAATATTGGGTTTTATGGAATATTTATTACTATTTTTGTTTGTTTTTACTTTTATATGTCCCCCATGAGGTCATAAAAGGCCTCCTGGAGGACATTTTTACTTTTGTTTAAATTTTACTTTATTTATCCTATAAGTCTCTTTTTATTCTAAGACAGGGGCGGTCTGAATAGCATTAAAGATTTCTATGTTTACATAGTATCTACAGAAAATAAGAGAAAAATAATTCAAAATTCTCATACTTTGTGTTACAGTTCGTGTTTCTTTTCTTGTTACCAGTCAATATGCATGAAGACTGACGTAAATCTGACGTGGAATATGATAAGTCTCTTAAGTTGCTAGAAAAGTCAAAGGAGCACAAATAGTCTCAAGTTTTCTTATTATACTTACTGAAAGGCGGTTTTTTCATGCACCTTATACATCAATGCAAGAATTTCTTTTCTATTGTAATCTCTGCTAAGGTGCTGCTGAAAATTGTTAATCAAATTACCTATACTATGGTCAAGACATGGGGGGGGAGGTACTATTTCACTATTTCATTATATACTCAGTTGTATCTACCAAACAAACTAAAGGTTTCCTTTTCTAAATTGGAATGTGGGAAAGTTGGTGACAATACCCATGTCTTGGTATACTCATGCCATGCAGCATAGAAAAGCAGCCGTCAGGACTAATACATTCTTGTCTGTAGAATGCATAGCAGGTTTCATTAATGCATCAAAATAAAGCAGTTTTTCCAATAGAACAATCCGTCGTCACCCCAGACATAACAAAGCTGGTCGAAAATGAACTATGACCTTTAGAGTAAAAATCATTAGTGCTGCATTTAAAAGGTCACACAGAAATAAATCTTTGATCAGCATCCAGTTTTCAGCCATGGGCATATAAATAAGCTGAAAATAATGTGTATTGCAAATGATGGATGGCACAAGATGAAGAACAGTAGCAGCAATGTAAAGGAAAAGGGGATCACTGACACAGAATTGTTCATCACCCAGGCAGAAGCAGCTGGTCACCTGCTGCTGCACTCCTAGTACAATGTAATCTCTGCTCTGGTATAGAAAGGCAAACGATTTCCTGGAAGGTGGTGTTAAACAATGATATTACACACACAGACTGGATCCCACCTCGACGTAGGGCAGTATATGGGGATTTTGCACAACCATCTATACAATGTGCAAATCACACATGTAATAGATAGCCTAAAACATGATAGTCTCCCGATCTTTGTGTGACCGATCTGGCATGACAACATTTTGGGTCCCTCATTAAGTTCACTGGGAGCGACGATCGGAGCCAAGATGTGGCAGCGCCATGCGATCGGTGGTAGCCCATGAGCCTGCTTCTTACCTGACTACCTATAAATGCTCACTGCCGGATCTTGTACTTCTATGCCTGAGAGAGAGCTTTGTTCCATGCCCTTTGCGATTTCATCATCATTTCCCTGGTGACCTTGATTCCGTTCCAAACTCGATCCTGTGCTGCCTGTCCCGATCTTTCCTGTCCCTGACCACACTTATATGCAGCATACCTGCTGCACACAGTGTTTTTTTGAGGTTGATATGCATGCTTTTGGTCTCTAACATGGGTGTATTATGGCATTTCAGAAAATCAGTTTCGACCCATCTTCCCATTGTATTTTATAGGCTTGTGTTACATTTATTGAGCTTCAAACGTGCAAAGCATGCTTTTTGTTTAGCAACAAAGTTCTGGGCTGACGTGCTTCAGGAGATGAAGTTCAGACTACTTTTATTTTTCCTTAAAACAATTGCCCCTGCTGATCCAGTTTCTTTCTATAGTTCTCACAGGTCTTTGACTGTAGGATAGTGATGAGTGGACCCAAATGGTAACGTATGGGTCCTACCAACATGGCGAGTCGGCACCCACGATTCGGAAGACCCAAGACTATCATGGCAATCGCAGGAGGACAAGGCTGAACCTGCACGGAGCATAAAAGAAAAAAAAAGTAAGGTTAAGGTGTATGTATGGTATGTATAGATGTTATATAATGTACACTGTATGTATAATGCTTGTTATATGTAATTCTGTATATGGTGTGTGTATATATATTATTGCTGTATGTATGCATGTGTTCATGCTGTATATACTGTTTGCATATTGTGTATGTGTATTTTACTGTATGTATACTCATATGTGTTAGATATTCTGTATTATATGCAGTATTGGTCAGTGGCGTAGAAGCCTGAAATATTGCAAATTCTACCTTTAAACTACATGGTGGTACGCTGTATGCATTTTATACTGCATAGCAGCACGCTGTATGCATTTTATACTTGCTGGCACGCTGTTATCATGTGTACTACGTGGCGCACGCTGTATCATTGTGTATACTGGGGGCACGCTTATCGCTTGTGTCACTACGTGGCGCCACGCTGTATATGCATTGTGTCTACTACGTGGCGGCACGCTGTGCATTGTGTACTACGTGGCCACGCTGTATATGCATTTGTTGGGGGTACTACGTGGCTCACGCTGTATGCATTGTGTACTACGATGGCGGCACGCTGTCTGCATTGTGTACTACATGGCGGCACGCTGTATGCATTGTGTACTACGTGGCGCACGCTGTCATGTACAGTGGCGTCACGTGTATGCATTTGGCACTACGTGGCGGCACTCTATATCATTTTGTACTACTGGCGGCACACTGTATGCATTTTATACTACGTGGCGGCACGCTGTTGCATTTTATACTGTGGGCACGCTGTATCATTTACTATGTGGTGGCACGCTGTATGCATTTTATCTATGTGGTGGCACGCTGTCTGCGCATTTTATACTATGTGGTTGGTGCACGCTGTATGCTTTTATACTATGTGCCACGCGTAATGCATTTTATTATGTGGCGGCACCTGTATGCATTTTATTCTATATGGCGGCATTCTTTCTGCATTTTATACTACATGGCGATGCCGAGTCCCCCCCCACAGATTGCAAAAACAAGGGGTCCGACAAAACCCATCCTCAGATTAATGGAAGCAGACGGTGTGCATGACCGTTCTTCTCCATTAATCTCTATGGAGCTGACAGAGATCGAGGAGTGAAGCACTGAGACCCCTAGATTCATCAACTCAAGGCCCTATCGGTGCTGATCAGCAACTAAGGCCCTTTAAGGTGCTATGTGGCATAACATACGGAACAAGAGAAACCCTGTTGAAAACTAAACCCCTCAAGGAGTTAGTAACACTATTTTGGGGTGGCTATACAAGGATTACTTTTATTCACTTTTTGTCAGGAATACAAAATCTATTCTGACACTGATTTTTTTTACTTTAAATCTTTTGTTTTTACACATATGGTGGTGGCAACCTATGGCACGGTGGGCACTCGAGCCCTTTCTATGGACCCAGACCTCCACCCCAGCACACAGAGTTTGCCAGAGAGGCAGTTTAAGCTATATATCTTCTTCTCCGATCCAAGACACCCCAGGACGTACCATGTTAGTTTTTTTTAAAGCGACACATCCAAGACAACAGGAGGAGCGAGAAGGTGGATCAGAGTTGGATTAACTTTGGACTCCTACTCTGGGTCCCCTATTCTTCCTCTCAGGGAACCCCCGGATGGGAAGATACAATCCAAATTCTCTCCATCTCTGTTGGGTTGTTCTCGAACGTGCGATATATAATATGTAATGTTTGTGCGGGTGAGTTTCACTTTTTTTTTTATTTGTAAGAGTCATTTATAGGGCATTTATTTGTAAATATTTTTTCATAATATTGGTAATTGATGTGTAATACTGATGTATAGCAGCGTATTACAGCAGTCAGACTATGCAGATACATAGGCTGACACACACAATGACAGATCCATCTCCCACTGTGCAAAATACAGCTCTGGGGTCCTTGTCTGGACCCTGTGGGCTGTCGTAGAGACAATAGTCCACCTCCCCCCCCTCCCCCCCCCCCCCCCCCCGGCTGAAACCCCCCCGAACAGCTGTTACATGTGGATGTCCAGCTGTTCACCTACAGCCAGCTCCAGCGTCGCTCCTGGCATTGACAGTTGTGATATAAGGGCGTAATGGAATCGCCCCCCCCCCCCGCCCCCTGTACAAAGTTGTTAAGGGGTAAAATTATCTACATTTATATTGAAACATCTCTGTAACAGAGAAACTCTACAGCAGCAGAGCACAGAATTTATGTAACTCAGTGCTTCACATGCTTATTTACTCAAACAAAGGAGCATAGTGGGTTGACAGCTATTTCTTGAAAATTGCCATCTGTGGCAGCTTAGTGGGGCCAGGAGGAGGAGGCTAAGTGCGGGGGCCAGGAGGAGGAGGCTCAGTGGGGCCAGGAGGGGAGGAGGCTAGTGGGGGCCAGGAGGAGGCGGGCTAGTGGGGGCCAGGAGGGAGGCTCTGGGGAGGCGGAGGAGCGCTAGTGGGGGCCAGGAGAGGAGGCTAGTGGGGGGCCAGGGGAGGGGGGAGGAGGCTAGTGGGGGCCAGGAGAGGAGGCTAGTGGGGGCAGGAGGAGGAGGTAGTGGGGGGGCCAGGATGGAGGAGCTAGTGGGGCAGGCGAGAGGACTATGGGGGACAGGTGAGGCTCCTGGGGGACAGGAAGGCTGACTGGGGGACAGGAGAAGGGACTGGGGGCCAGGTGAAGGCTACTGGGGGACAGGTGAAGGCTGCTGGGGGAAAGTGAAGGCTGCTGGGGGGACAGGTGAAGGCTGCTGGGGGGACAGGTGAAGGTGCCTGGGGGGCAGGTGCAAGGTGGGCGGGGGACAGTGCAGTGCTGGGAGGGCGGGCGGTGAAGGCTGCTGGCGGAGGCTGTGGGGGGACAGAGCTGAAGGCTGCTGGGGGGGACAGCTGAGGGGCGGGGGAACACGGATGTGGGGGCCAGGAGGAGGAGGCTAGTGGGGGCCAGGAGGAGGAGGCTAGTGGGGGCCAGGAGGAGGAGGCTAGTGGGGGACAGGAGGAGGCTACTGGGGGACAGGTGAAGGCTACTGGGGGACAGGTGAAGGCTGCTGGGGGGACAGGTGAAGGCTGCTGGGGGGACAGGTGAAGGCTGCTGGGGGGACAGGTGAAGGCTGCTGGGGGGACAGGTGAAGGCTGCTGGGGGGACAGCTGAAGGCTGCTGGGGGGACAGCTGAAGGCTGCTGGGGGACACCGGAGGAGGCTGCTGGAGGACAGGAGCTGCAGGAGGAGGATGGAGGCCACAGGAGGAGGATGGAGGCCACAGGAGGAGGATGGAGGCCTCAGGAGGAGGATGGAGGCCACAGGAGGAGGATGGAGGCCACAGGAGGAGGATGGTGGACATGAGCTACAGAAGGAGGATGGAGAACAGGGAGATACAGGAGGAGGATGGAGTGCAGGAGCTACAAGAGGAGGCTACAGGAGGAGGATGTGGGAAAGGAGACTATAGGAGGAGGATGGAGGGCAGGAGGAGGCTAGAGGACAGTGGGCTACAGGAGGAGGATGGAGGACAGAAGGAGGCTAGAGGCAGTGGGCTACAGGAGGAGGAGGAGGATGGAGGACAGGAGGATACAGGAGGAGGATGGAGGCCACAGGAGGAGGATGGAGGCCTCAGGAGGAGGATGGAGGCCACAGGAGGAGGATGGAGGCCACAGGAGGAGCATGGAGGCCACAGGAGGAGCATGGAGGCCACAGGAGGAGCATGGAGGCCACAGGAGGAGCATGGAGGCCACAGGAGGAGGATGGTGGACATGAGCTACAGAAGGAGGATGGAGAACAGGGAGATACAGGAGGAGGATGGAGTGCAGGAGCTACAAGAGGAGGCTGGAGGACAAGAGGCCACAGGAGGAGGATGGAGGACAGTAGGCTACAGGAGGAGGCTACAGGAGGAGGATGGGGGAAAGGAGACTATAGGAGGAGGATGGAGGACAGGAGGAGGCTAGAGGACAGTGAGCTACAGGAGGAGGAGGAGGAGGATGGAGGACAGGAGAATACAGGAGAAGGATGGAGGACAGGAGGATACAGGAGAAGGACAGGAGGATACAGGAGGAGGATAGAGGACAGGAGGAGGAAGGAGGACGGGCGGATACAGGAGGAGGAGGATGGAGGATACTGGAGAAGGATGGAGGACAGGAGGCCACAGGAGGAGGATGGAGGACAGGAGGCCACAGAATGAGAAGGATAGAGAACAGACACCACATCATGTGAGGAGGGGTGGGGGTAGGAGTACAGATAGGATTATGTATAAATTTGGGAGATTAAAGAGGATGAATACACGGATCCAGGAGGAGATGGAGGAGCAGGAGATGTGGAGGATACTGGAGAATGATGAGACGGAGGATTACGGGTGAGGAGGGACTACGAAGAGAGGATGGAGGAACTTAGGAGAAGGATGGAGGACAGGATGATACGGATGAAGGATTAGTACAGGAGGATACGGGAGGAGAGGATGGAGGACAGAGGAGGTACAGGAGGGGATGGAGGATCCGGAGAAGTGAGGAGGACAGGAGAGGATGAGGATACTGGAGGATGGATAGGGAGATGCCTAGCAAGGATGAGGACGTAGGCTCAGTAGAGGAGGGAGGCAGGAGGAGGATGGATGATATAGGAGAAAGGATGATGAATAGGACAAAGAAAAGGACAGAGGAAGGCTACGTAGGAGGATACTGGGACTGAATGAGGATGAGACAGGGGGATACCGGATGGATGGAGGATTGGAAGATAGGTAGAAGGCATAGGAGCATGGATACAGGAGGCCACAGAATTAGGAGGATAGAGAACTGGGACCACACACCATGTGAGGAGGGGTGGGGGAAGGGGTACAGATGGAGTTATGTTAAATTTGGGAGATTAAAGAAAGTGAAAACCAATATAAAGGGGATAAATTAAAAAGAGGTGTTTATT